>OX459192.1:15800977-16069850 GCA_949775195.1 Diarsia dahlii | reverse complement strand
TGTAGGTGAAGGTAGTTGTAAAATAATACTCACAAAATATCTCACTTAATTTAACTTTTAACATTCTAACAAAACTTCACCAAAATAACTATTGATTACTTACTAATGTGACTTGCAAAAAGAAGTTAATTGACTGGTTATTAAAGTTAAATTATGATGACACTGAACAAACTATTACTAATAATTCATAAGCTTATTCACTTCTAATTATTCCCCAAACCAAAACATATTTACCATACTCACACACATATCTACTTAAACACACGCACACAAACATAATTAACATCATACACAAACACAATACACATTACAGTGAGACACACATGCCAAACACACGCATATACTAACAGTTCTATACTTTGTTCCTTACTGCACTTGTCAGCGCTATAGTATAAGTTTGAGGTATTGTCAACGATAATGGGTGGGAACCTGGTGTCCTGAAACACAGGCTACGAGCCTAGCTTAGGCACCAGTCTCCCACAATATATGACTTAAACTATAATAATGTTCTGTCTCAAAACTGTTGTTCTGAATACTATATATTGTGGTGAGAAATAAACAATTTATCATTACCCGCTCGCTTGCTTTCGATTTCAAGAAAACCGTCGAGCTTTGCTCGTGACATTTGACCTAAACACTCGGCGGAGCCGCCCCTCATTAAAACTTGATTTACAATCGATACGAGAGACCTAGCGTAATTTTGTTTATTGTTTTGTGTAGACAAAAAGATAAGGAAAAGAGTAACGTTTGTTATTTTGACAAAAGTTGAGTGTAAAATATTTTATAAGAGGCTAAAGTTAAGGTCGAGCATATTTTGCCGGTTTGTCGAATAACGTGAAATTGTGAAAAAGTTTGCGCGATAGGTATATAGTTTTACGTCATTTTTATAAACTAGACTAGTTATTTGTACTATTGAACAAGAAACAATAACGATTGTGGTTAAAAATCGTCATTAAAAATAAAAGGACACAAAGCACAAAGAATCACAAAATGTCGGCCTCAAACTTCAATAATTAATTGTAAAAAAAAATTCGTCGGGTGATGTTGCAAACTTGCGTCTAAATGATAAACAATCTAATAATCTATGGTTTAAAGGCGTTTTGAAAGGACTTTACAGTCTTTAAAATAGAGTTTAGAGTTGTTTAACAAAAAATATATTTTGGCAACGATCGTTGCCGAGAGCAAGCGAGAGAGTTTTGGTTTTGGAAACAATCGTTGCCAGAAGCAAGCGAGTGGTTACTGTCGAACCAATCAATACCCGGCAGATTGTAGTCACCAACTAAGTAGAATGTATCAGTAGTCGCGTCGCTGACAACCTCCTGCAACAGGTCTAAGTGCGAACGGTATAGGTCATCAGGTGAGCGAGGAGGTATGTAGGCTCCGCTTATAATATGGCGTTTGTTATGAAGCGACGCGGGAAGCTGAACCATGACGTGTTCAATGTCTCCAGGACCGGGGCGCACCAGTACGCCGGAGGGACGTAACGAGCGTAAAACGGCGATGAGGACGCCGCCACCCTCACGCTTACCCGTAGCTTCACGGTCACGATCACATCTGAACACAAGGTATCTATCGTCGACAAATTCAGTGTCCGATATGCTCGATGTAAGCCAAGTCTCGGTTAAAATGATGACGTCATACGAAAACGACAGAATATTCATAAAAAGTGTATGCAATTTAGTACGCAGTCCTCGACAGTTTTGATAGTAAAATGTTAAGTTGTAGTTATCCATTTAATATAATAAAAGTGTAAATAAGACGTAAACAAAAGAATGGCATAACAATATCGGCCTGAAGTCCAGATTTTGTAACTAATTTTAAAAGTAGGTATTTGCACCACTAAACGTATTAATAGTAACCACAGATTGTAATCAAAGTATAGGCTATAATTAAATGGTTTGTAAGAGAAATCACTGACATAAATACAAGACGTAGTAGAATAGGGCATTGGTATATAATTTAGATGTATTGTAACAAGTTTAAGGGGTGATACATGAACAAAAAAGTAATGTTCCTCATGAGAGTAGGTAATAACACGGTATTTGTGTATTAGTTTAGTACCCAGACTGTATTGTGAATGATAGTAAATTACAATAACAACAACAAGTTTAACCTTTGATACATAATAAAATAAATATGTGTACTTAAGTCTATAATGTATTCTAAATGCAACAGTTTGTAGCTCAGGATTGATGTTAGTTACATTAATACACTGTATTATGGTAATATAATTCGTACACTGCGAATTAATACAAAAATACAAGAAAATATAATCGAAGTTGTAGGATAACATTTAAGTATGAGGGTGACTCTAAAAATAAACTTGCCAAAAACAGCATTTTGTAGATTTGTAATGTTGTAAACAACAGTACTACACATGCGCGATAACATAAAGGCCAAAAACCTAAAGTGAAAACGGTAATATATAAAAATAAATCTAGATTTAACAATTATTAGTACACAATAAATCGGAAGTGTGAAGGTAACTATTAAATAAATACGAACAGTAACACAGAGTAGTGTTAGAAGCAGAGAACACAAACGATTGTTACCTGAGGGCAAGATGTTATTTAAACGAATAATACTTATGAATGCTTTCTTATTTCCCAGGGTGTAAGTATGGTTTAATTTTTGATAAGTCGTGTTCGGAGCGAATGGCGAATGCTGCCTCAGGAACGTCTGCGCGAACAAGGATAACTCCGTTTTTGACCCAGACGAAACGATGTCCATTTTGTTTCCCAGTCTCTCTAGCTTGACGAAACAATTTTTTGGTCTGCAGCGTGAGATGTTCATTAATGTACACTTTTTGTGGTGTCCCCTGGATAGAGAGATCTTCGGTCGTTAATCCCTTTTTAAGTCGCGCTGCTGCAAGGAAATTATCTCGCAGCAGTTGGCTGGTAAGTTTAACGATTATGTTTTTAGGCCGATTGCTATTAGAGTTCATTTGAGGAACACGGTGGATCGCCATTATATCTCGGGACGATAGCGGTTGTTTGATGACATTGGATATTGTCTCAATAATTGCCATTAGATTTTCGCCACGCTTCTCTGGCAGATTGCTGATTTCCACGTTGCAGCTGCGGGATTTTTGTTCTAAGGCTTCTAGTTTTGCTTCAAGCACAGAAATACGTTGGTCACTGGCCTGGGGTGAAGAGAGTCTATCTTCAAGTGCCGATACTCGCAGTGCAACTTCTCGTGAGTTCTTCTCCAAGTCGTCATATTTGTCGCTCATGAAGTTAATGGAGGTCTTGACACCCTCGAACTCGGAGAGAAGTTTGGCGAATCTCTCATCCTGTTTTGAAAGCATGGCTTCGAACATGGATTTTATATCGGTTTGAAATTTATGAAATTCCTCGCGAAAGTTCTCACATAAGTTTAAGTTTGCATCGTTATGGGATGTCCCTTTCCGGAACGTTATATAAGAGGGTGGAGACTCTTTTTCGATGAGAGAACCATCAACACTCATTTCACCGGGTGAGTGGTCGATATCACTTGTACGGTCGAAGGTGCTGTTGACGTTGTTCATGCTCAGCAGTAGTGGATGGAGTTGTCTCTGTTAGCAACACTACTCTGTGCCGAGCACACGAGTCGAACGCCGTCGATAACACCGACTAGTTTGGATAGGACACACGCGCACAGTGACGCACACTAGTAAGTGGTAAAAAATACTTGAGCGGGGAGTGACAGTGAGGCTACCGGTTAGGCCCGATGCGCGCGACGGTATCAAGACGGTATCTATTAGGACGATCTCGAAAGTTAAGAGACTTGGAACGATTTTTTTTTCAGATTCATTTATAGGGGCATTGCGTTAGTCGAAATCATATTTTGAAACTCCCCCCTCTCCCCCCTTCAATAAACCCCCCCCCCCTCTTCACCTCTTTTTTTACTACTGAAAAAAATTTTGATTCTTACCTAAAACTATTGAGGGGCGTTGAAATTTGTATACCCTCCCCTCCCCTCCCCAACCTCCCCTTAAATTAAAAGGGCTGTAACTTCATAACGGTTAGAGATAGCCATTAGGTGTTTGAACAAATATTATAGTAGGCGTCGAAACCTGTCCGGTGGTGGTACAGCGGTAAAGCGAAGGGGTGAGCGGGCGAGCGAAGCGAGCCGGCGACCCCCGTAGCGTATGGATAATGTCATGATAGCTCTCCGGTGGTAGGTAGGTCCTGAGTGGAGCGAACCTGCGAGACCGAGTGGAGCGAAGGGGGGAGGTGGCGAGCGTAGCGAGCCGGCGACCTCCTTAGCGTAACGAAGGTTGAGTGGGTGAAGCGTAACTCAGGGGCGACGACAAGCAAACTTTAGGGTAATGTTTTTTTAGTGGTAGTAGGAGGTAGAAGGTAGGTAGTAGGTAGGTGATAGGTAGGTAGTAGGTAGGTGTAGGTAGGTGTAGGTAGGTGTAGGTAGGTGTAGGTAGGTGTAGGTAGGTGTAGGTAGGTGTAGGTAGGTGTAGGTAGGTGTAGGTAGGTGTAGGTAGGTGTAGGTAGGTGTAGGTAGGTGTAGGTAGGTGTAGGTAGGTGTAGGTAGGTGTAGGTAGGTGTAGGTAGGTGTAGGTAGGTGTAGGTAGGTGTAGGTAGGTGTAGGTAGGTGTAGGTAGGTAGTAGGTAGGTGTAGGTAGGTAGTAGATAGGTGTAGGTAAGTAGTAGGTAGGTAGTAGGTAGGTAGGTGTAGGTAGGTAGTACCGCGAGGAGGCTCAGGAAAGTAAAAACCATTTAGAAAAATTGACCCCCTTGCCCCCTTCTCCCCCCCTTAAGGCGGATCACGGAAGTTAAAAGACTTGGAACATTATTTTTTCAGATTCATTGAAAGAAGCAATGCGTTAGTCGAAATCATTTTTCAAAGCTCCCCTCTCCCCCGCTTCACGTCCCGCGAGCTGCGCGCAGCTCGCGCAGCCACGCAAATACTAGTAGTTATATAAAACTACAAAGCCAATGACTGACTCACTCACTGATTGACATGTCGTTTCTCGGAATGGGTGAGAGATGGGTTAGGGGTATGTTTTGCAAAAATGTGTAATCTAACCATCGAGTAGAGGAAAATTATAGGGGAAGTTCAAATCCAAGATGGTGGGCGAGTCCATTTCCGGTTTCGGTAGGGGAAAGAATTGGATAGATTTTGACTCAAATGTCTTATTCGAAATCTAAAAACATAAAAAAAAAGTAAAAAAAAACAAGATGGCGGCCGCGCCAGGACGTTTTGAAATTGTCGACTTTTTTCACTGGACTTTGACCAATTGTTTTCTTCTACCAAATTCCAAAACCGCAAAAGTAGAGTTTGCCAATTTGTTGGTAATTTCAATATCAATATGGAAAAATTATGATATTGTGAAAATCCAAGATAGAGGACGCTGCGGCGGCCATTTTGTAAAAAGTTGGAAATTTAGATTTTTTTCAAATCCATTTTTCGGGTAGTTGACAACATCAGATTGGTTCAAGTTGTACCAAGCGGTTGTCTGTTTTGTTGACGAGTGTTGCCTGGTGCAAAAAAAATCCCCATTTTTAGGGTATTTTCCCAGATTTTCTCCAAAAACATGAAAAGTAGAAATAACGACATTTTGAATGGAAATTTTACACAAACGCCAAGAATGGGGTCCCTCAAATGACATTTGACCATTTTTATCACTTTCAGCTGGCAACCCCGAGAGCCATTGGTGCTTGAATTTTTGGGTCAGACCCGACTTTGGCGAATTTGTTTGTTCTACTAAACTCAAAAGTTGGCAACACCAAGGACACCAGTTTGTGGCCTATATCCCTGAAATTATAGGAAAATTATGACTTTTCAGAAAAAAAAGATGGCGGACAGTGTGGCGGCCATCTTGTAAAAATGATGAAAAATCCTTATTTTCGACACGATAAATGGGACAGCCGGCGCACCTTCTGACCGGATTGTGTTGTCCCGTTAAGTAGTGTTGCCTGGTGCAAAAAAAAAATCCCATTTTTAGGGTATTTTCCCAGATTTTGCCAAAAACATGAAAGTAGAAGTAAAGACTTTTAGAATGAAGACTTGACTAGCTGGCAACATTTGGGTTCGTTGAATGACATCACGATAGCTTTTTCTCGGTGGTAGGCAGATCTTGAGTGGAGCAAAAGTGGAGGTGGCGAGCGAAGCGAGCCGGCGACCTCCGTAGCGTGTTATAATAGGCGTCGAAATCTATCGTGTGGTGGTACCGGTAAAGCGAAGTAAACCGTAGCGTAGGGATAAGGTCACGATAGCTTTTCCTCGGTGGTAGGCAGGTCTTGAGTGGAGCGAAGAGGGGAGGTGGCGAGCGAAGCGAGCCGGCGACCTCCGTAGCGTAACGAAGGTTGAGTGGGGAAGCGTATAAGTAACTCTCATGAGTAGCTAAAAAGTGCAAAACCTACCCTTTTTGCCTCTTTTTCCCTTCCTACCCTTTTCAAAGTTGCCCCATTTGCCCCCTTCTCCCCCCCTTTAAGCGGAACTCGGAAGTTAAGAGACTTGGAACATTTTTTTTTTTCAGATTCATTGAAAGGAATCAATTTTCGAAGGTCCCCCTCTGCCCGTCTTCACGACCCGCGAGCTGCGCGCAGCTCGCGCAGCTCGCGCAGCCACGCAGATACTAGTTATTATATTATACTATATAAAGCTAAATTACCACTCACTCACTCACTGATTGACAGAATTGTTCTCCCAGATGGTGGATGGGGAGGTGGGTATATTTTGACAGATTCGTAAACAAGCAACTCTCGTGAGTATGGGAAAAGTCCCAAACCCCCCCTTTTCCCCCCCCTTCTCCCCCCTCCCTATCGTATCTCGGAAACAAAGAGACTTTACGTGTTTTTTTTTAGGGATTCGTATAGAGGGGGCTCGGTAAAGTAAAAATCATTTTTCAAAGTGGCCCCCCTTTTCCCCCTTCTCCCCCCCTTTTAGGCGGATCTCGGAAATAAAGAGACATTACTTGTTTTTTTTTAGTGATTCGTATAGAGGAGGCTCGGAAAAGTAAAAACCATGTTTCAATGTTGACCCCCTTGCCCCCCTTCACCCCCCCTTTAGGCGGATCTCGGAAGTTAAGAGACTTGGAACGAATTTTTTTTCAGATTCATATAGAGGGGCATTGCGTTAGTCGAAATCATTTTTAGAAACTCCCCCCTCTCCCCCCCTTCACCCCCCCCCCTCTTCCCCTCTTTTTTTACTCCTGAAAAATTTTTTGATTCTTACCTAAATCTATTTGAGGGGCGTTGAAATTTGTATACCCTCCCCTCCCCAACCTCCCCTAAAATTAAAAGGGCTGTAACTTCATAACGGTTAGAGATAGCCATTAGGTGTTTGAACAAATATTATAGTAGGCGTCGAAACCTGTCCGGTGGTGGTACAGCGGTAAAGCGAAGGGGGGAGCGGGCGAGCGAAGCGAGCCGGCGACCCCCGTAGCGTAGGGATAATGTCATGATAGCTTTCCAGTGGTAGGTATGTCCTGAGTGGAGCGAACCTGCGAGACCGAGTGGAGCAAAGGGGGGAGGTGGCGAGCGAAGCGAGCCGGCGACCTCCTTAGCGTAACGAAGGTTGAGTGGGTGAAGCGTAACTCAGGGGCGACGACAAGCAAACTTTAGGGTAATGTTTTTTTAGTGGTAGTAGGTAGGTGGTAGGTAGTAGGTATGTGTAGGTAGGTGTAGGTAGGGTGTAGGTAGGTGTAGGTAGGTGTAGGTAGGTGTAGGTCTAGGTAGGTAGGTGTAGGTAGGTAGTAGGTAGGTGTAGGTAGGTAGTAGGAAGGTGTAGGTAGGTAGTAGGTAGGTGTAGGTAGGTAGTAGGTAGGTGTAGGTAGGTGTAGGTAGGTGTAGGTAGGTGTAGGTAGGTGTAGGTAGGTGTAGGTAGGTGTAGGTAGGTGTAGGTAGGTGTAGGTAGGTGTAGGTGGGTGTAGGTAGGTGTAGGTAGGTGTAGGTAGGTGTAGGTAGGTGTAGGTAGGTGTAGGTAGGTGTAGGTAGGTGTAGGTAGGTGTAGGTAGGTGTAGGTAGGTGTAGGTAGGTGTAGGTAGGTGTAGGTAGGTGTAGGTAGGTGTAGGTAGGTGTAGGTAGGTGTAGGTAGGTGTAGGTAGGTGTAGGTAGGTGTAGGTAGGTGTAGGTAGGTGTAGGTAGGTGTAGGTAGGTGTAGGTAGGTGTAGGTAGGTGTAGGTAGGTGTAGGTTGGTGTAGGTAGGTGTTGGTAGGTGTAGGTAGGTGTAGGTAGGTGTAGGTAGGTGTCGGTAGGTGTCGGTAGGTGTAGGTAGGTAGTAGGTAGGTGTAGGTAGGTGTAGGTAGGTGTAGGTAGGTGTAGGTAGGTGTAGGTAGGTGTAGGTAGGTGTAGGTAGGTGTAGGTAGGTGTAGGTAGGTGTAGGTAGGTGTAGGTAGGTGTAGGTAGGTGTAGGTAGGTGTAGGTAGGTGTAGGTAGGTAGTAAGTAGGTAGTAGGTAGGTGTAGGTAGGTGTAGGTAGGTAGTACCGCGAGCTGCATTGGAACATTTTTTTTTTCAGATTCATTGAGAGGTGCAATGCGTTAGTCGAAATCATTTTTCAAAGCTCCCCCTCTCCCCCTCTTCACGCCCCGCGAGCTGCGCGCAGCTCGCGCAGCCACGCAAATACTAGTTATACTATATAAAGCTTAATTACCACTCACTCACTGACTGACAGAATTGATCTCCCAGATGGTGGATGGGGAGGTGGGTATATTTTGACAGATTCGTAAACAATCAACTCTCATGACTATGGGAAAAGTCCCAAACCCCCCCTTTTCCCCCCCCTTCTCCCCCCTCCCTATCGTATCTCGGAAACGAAGAGACTTGACGTGTTTTTTTTTAGAGATTCGTATAGAAGAGGCTCTAAAAAGTAAAACCCATTTTTCAATGTTGACCCCCTTGCCCCCCTTCACCCCCCCTTTAGGCGGATCTCGGAAATAAAGAGACATTACGTGTGTTTTTTTACGGATTCGTATAGAGAAGGCTCGGGGAAGTAAAATCCATTTTTCAAATTTGACCCCCTTGCCCCCCTTCACCCCCCCCTTTAGGCGGATCTCGAAAATAAAGTGATTTTACGTGTTTTTTTTTAAAGATTCGTATAGAGGAGGCTCGCGAAAGTAAAGACAATTTTTTGAATTTGACCCCCTTGCCCCCCTTCACCCCCCCTTTAGGCGGATCTCAAAAATAAAAAGATTTTACGTGTTTTTTTTTAGGGAATCGTATAGAGGAGGCTCGGGAAAGTAAAAACCATTTTTCAAATTTGACCCCCTTCACCCCCCTTTAGGCGGATCTCGGAAATAAAGTGACATTAGGTGTGTTTTTTTAGGGATTTGTATAGAGGAGGCTCGGGGAAGTAAAAACCATTTTTCAAATTTGACCCCCTTGCCCCCCTTCACCCCCCCCCCCCCCTTTCGGATCTCGGAAGTTAAGAGACTTTGAACGAATTTTTTTTCAGATTCATATAGAGGGGCATTGCGTTAGGTCGAAATCATTTTTAGAAACTCCCCCCTCTCCCCCCTTTCACCCCCCCCCCCCTCATCCCCTCTTTTTTTACTCCTGAAAAAATTTTAGATTCTTACCTAAATCTATTTGAGGGGCGTTGAAATTTGTATACCCTCCCCTCCCCAACCTCCCCTAAAATTAAAAGGGCTGTAACTTCATAACGGTTAGAGATAGCCATTAGGTGTTTGAACAAATATTATAGTAGGCGTCGAAACCAGTCCGGTGGTGGTACAGCGGTAAAGCGAAGGTGGGCGCGGGCGAGCGAAGCGAACCGGCGACCCCCGTAGCGTAAGGATAATGTCATGATAGCTTTCCGGTGGTAGGTAGGTCCTGAGTGGAGCGAACCTGCGAGACCGAGTGGAGCGAAGGGGGGAGGTGGCGAGCGAAGCGAGCCGGCGACCTCCTTAGCGTAACGAAGGTTGAGTGGGTGAAGCGTAACTCAGGGGCGACGACAAGCAAACTTTAGGATAATGTTTTTTTAGTGGTAGTAGGAGGTAGTTGGTAGGTAGGTAGTACGTAGGTGTAGGTAGGTAGTAGGTAGGTGTAGGTAGGTAGGTGTAGGTAGGTAGTAGGTAGGTGTAGGTAGGTGTAGGTAGGTAGTAGGTAGGTGTAGGTAGGTGTAGGTAGGTGTAGGTAGGTAGTAGGTAGGTGTAGGTAGGTAGGTGTAGGTAGGTAGTAGGTTGGTAGTAGGTAGGTGTAGGTAGGTAGTAGGTTGGTGTAGGTAGGTAGGTGTAGGTAGGTAGTAGGTAGGTAGTAGGTAGGTAGTAGGTAGGTAGTAGGTAGGTAGTAGGTAGGTAGGTAGTAGGTAGGTAGTAGGTAGTAGGTAGGTAGTAGGTAGGTAGTAGGTAGGTAGTAGGTAGGTAGTAGGTAGGTAGTAGGTAGGTAGTAGGTAGGTAGTAGGTAGGTAGTAGGTAGGTAGTAGGTAGGTAGTAGGTAGGTAGTAGGTAGTAGGTAGGTAGTAGGTAGGTAGTAGGTAGTAGGTAGGTAGTAGGTAGGTAGTAGGTAGGTAGTAGGTAGGTAGTAGGTAGGTAGTAGATAGGTGTAGGTAGGTAGTAGGTAGGTGTAGGTAGGTAGTAGGTAGGTGTAGGTAGGTAGTAGGTTGGTAGTAGGTGTATATAGGTAGGTATATCAGATTCATTGAAACGGGCAATGCGTTAGTCGAAATCATTTTTCAAAGCGCCCCCTCTCCCCCCTTCACGCCCCGCGAGCTGCGCGCAGCTCGCGCAGCCACGCAAATACTAGTTATACTATATAAAGCTTAATTACCACTCACTGACTGACTGACAGAATTGTTCTCCTAGATGGTGGATGGGGAGGTGGGTATATTTTGACAGATTCGTAAACAAGCAACTCTCGTGAGTATGGGGAAAGTCCCAAACCCCCCCTTTCCCCCCCCCTTCTCCCCCCTCCCTATCGTATCTCGGAAACAAAGAGACTTTACGTGTTTTTTTTAGGGATTCGTATAGAGGGGGCTCGGTAAAGTAAAACTCATTTTTCAAAGTGGCCCCCCTTTTCCCCCTTCTCCCCCCCTTTAGGCGGATCTCGGAAATAAAGAGATTTTACGTGTTTTTTTTTAGGGATTCGTATAGAGTAGGCTCGGGGAAGTAAAAACCATTTTTCAAAATTGACCCCCTTGCCCCCCTTCACCCCCCCTTTAGGCGGATCTCGGAAATAAAGAGATTTTACGTGTTTTTTTAGGGATTCGTATAGAAGAGGCTCGGGGAAGTAAAAAACATTTTTCAAAATTGACCCCCTTGCCCCCCTTCACCTCCCCCCCTTTAGGCGGATCTCGGAAGTTAAGAGACTTGGCACTTTTTTTTTCAGATTCATTAAAAGGGGCAATGCGTGAGTCGAAATCGATTTTCAAAGTTCCCCCTCTCCCCCCTTCAACGTCCTTCACCCCTTTTTTTTAAACTCGTGTTCTGTTTTGTTTACGGATTCGTATAGAGGAGGCTCGGGGAAGTAAAATCCATATTTAAAATTTTGACCCCCTTGCTCCCCTTCTCCCCCCTTTTAGGCGGATCTCGAAAGTTAAGAGACTTGGAACGAATTTTTTTTCAGATTCATATAGAGGGGCATTGCGTTAGTCGAAATCATTTTTAGAAACTCTACCCTCTCCCCCCTTCACCCCCCCCCTCTTCACCTCTTTTTTTACTCCTGAAAATATTTTTGATTCTTACCTAAATCTTTTTTTTTTTTTTTTTTGAGGGGCGTTGAAATTTGTATACCCTCCACTCCCCAACCTCCCCTAAAATTAAAAGGGCTGTAACTTCATAACGGTTAGAGATAGCCATTAGGTGTTTGAACAAATATTATAGTAGGCGTCGAAACCTGTCCCGTGGTGGTACAGCGGTAAAGCGAAGGTAGGGACAATGTTATGATAGCTTTCTGGTGGTAGGTAGGTCCTGAGTGGAGCGAACCTGCGAGACCGAGTGGAGCGAAGGGGGGAGGTGGCGAGCGTAGCGAGCCGGCGACCTCCTTAGCGTAACGAAGGTTGAGTGGGTGAAGCGTAACTCAGGGGCGACGACAAGCAAACTTTAGAGTAATGTTTTTTTAGTGGTAGTAGGAGGTAGTAGGTAGGTAGTAGATATGTGTAGGTAGGTAGTAGGTAGGTGTAGGTGTAGGTAGGTAGGTATAGGTAGGTAGTAGGTAGGTTTAGGTAGGTAGTAGGTAGGTAGGTAGGTGTAGGTAGGTAGGTGTAGGTAGGTAGGTGTAGGTAGGTAGGTGTAGGTAGGTAGGTGTAGGTAGGTAGGTGTAGGTAGGTTGGTGTAGGTAGGTAGGTAGGTGTAGGTAGGTAGGTGTAGGTAGGTAGGTGTAGGTAGGTAGGTGTAGGTAGGTAGGTGTAGGTAGGTAGGTGTAGGTAGGTTGGTGTAGGTAGGTAGGTGTAGGTAGGTAGGTGTAGGTAGGTAGGTGTAGGTAGGTAGGTGTAGGTAGGTAGGTGTAGGTAGGTAGGTGTAGGTAGGTAGGTGTAGGTAGGTAGGTGTAGGTAGGTAGGTGTAGGTAGGTAGGTGTAGGTAGGTAGGTGTAGGTAGGTAGGTGTAGGTAGGTAGGTGTAGGTAGGTAGGTGTAGGTAGGTAGGTGTAGGTAGGTAGGTGTAGGTAGGTAGGTGTAGGTAGGTAGGTGTAGGTAGGTAGGTGTAGGTAGGTAGGTGTAGGTAGGTAGGTGTAGGTAGGTAGGTGTAGGTAGGTAGGTGTAGGTAGGTAGGTGTAGGTAGGTAGGTGTAGGTAGGTAGGTGTAGGTAGGTGTAGGTAGGTAGGTGTAGGTAGGTAGGTGTAGGTAGGTAGGTGTAGGTAGGTAGGTGTAGGTAGGTAGGTGTAGGTAGGTAGGTGTAGGTAGGTAGGTGTAGGTAGGTAGGTGTAGGTAGGTAGGTGTAGGTAGGTAGGTGTAGGTAGGTAGGTGTAGGTAGGTAGGTGTAGGTAGGTAGTAGGTAGGTGTAGGTAGGTGTAGGTAGGTGTAGGTAGGTGTAGGTAGGTGTAGGTAGGTGTAGGTAGGTGTAGGTAGGTGTAGGTAGGTGTAGGTAGGTAGTAGGTAGGTGTAGGTAGGTAGTAGGTAGGTGTAGGTAGGTAGTAGGTAGGTGTAGGTAGGTAGTAGGTAGGTAGGTGTAGGTAGGTAGTAGGTAGGTGTAGGTAGGTAGGTGTAGGTAGGTAGGTGTAGGTAGGTAGTAAGTAGGTGTACGTAGGTGTACGTAGGTGTAGGTAGGTAGTAGGTAGGTAGTACCGCGAGCTGCATTGAAACTTTTTTTTTTCAGATTCATTGAGAGGTGCTATGCGTTAGTCGAAATAATTTTTCAAAGCTTCCCCTCTCCCCCACTTCACGCCCCGCGAGCTGCGCGCAGCTCGCGCAGCCACGCGAATACTAGTTATTATAGTCATATAAAACTACAAGACCACTGACTGACTCACTCACTCATTGACATGTCGTTTCTCGGAATGGGTGAGAGTTGGGTTAGGGGTATGTTTTGCAAAAATGTGTAATCTGACCTATCGAGTAGAGGAAAATTATAGGGAAAGTTCAAATCCAAGATTGTGGGCGAGTCCATTTCCGGTTTCGGTGGGGGAAAGACTTGGATGGATTTCGACTCAGAGGTCCTATACGAAATCTAAAAGCATTTAAAAAAAAAGTAAAAAAAAAAAAAAAAACAAAATGGCGGCCGCGCTATGATGTTTTGAAATTGTCGACTTTTTTCACTCGACTTTGACAAATTGTTTTCTTCTACCAAATTCTAAAACCGCCAACGAACAGTCTGCCAATTTGTTGGTGATTTCAATGGCAATTGGGAAAAATTATGACATTGTGAAAATCCAAGATGGAGGGTGCTGCGGCGACCATTTTGTAAAAAGTTGGATATTTCAATTATTTTCAAAACCATTTTTCGGGTAGTTGGCAACATCAGACGGGTTCGAGTTGTACCGAGCGGTTGTGTGTTTTGTTGACGAGTGTTGCCTGGTGCAAAATTTTTCCCCATTTTTAGGGTATTTTCCCAGATTTTCCCCAAAAACATGAAAAGTAGAAATAATAACATTTTAAATAGAGACTTTGACTAGTCGGCAACATTGGGGTCCCCCAAATGACATTTGACCATTTTGGTTCGTTTTAATTGGCAACCCCAAAAAATATTGAACTTTTTAATATTTGGGACTTTTTGACTTTGGCGAATTAGTTTGTTCTACCAAACTCGAAAGTTAGCAACACCATGTACTCTAATCGGTGGCCTATATTCTTGACATTTCAGGAAAATTATGACTTTTCAGAAAAACAAGATGGCGGATTCCATGGCGGCCATCTTGTAAAAAGGCCGAAAAATCCCAATTTTCGACACGATAATTGGGACAGCTGGCATCCCCCGACCGGATTGTGTTGTATAGACTGGTTATGTAATTCGTCAAGGAGTGTTGCCTGGTGCAAAATTTTTCCCCATTTTTAGGGATATTTCCCAGATTTTCCCCGAAAACATGAAAAGTAGAAATAATGACATTTTAAATAGAGACTTTGTCTAGCCGGCAACATTGGGGTCCCCCAAATGACATTTGACCATTTTGGTTCGTTTTAATTGGCAACCCCAAAAAATATTGAACTTTTTAATTTTTGGGACTTTTTGACTTTGGCGAATTAGTTTGTTTTACCAAACTCAAAAGTTGGCAACACCAAGTACACCAATCGGTGGCCTATATTCGTGAGATTTCAGGAAAATTATGACTTTTCAGAAAAACAAGATGGCGGATTCCACGGCGGCCATCTTGTAAAAAGGCCGAAAAATCCCAATTTTCGACACGATAATTGGGACAGCTGGCATCCCCCGACCGGATTGTGTTGTATGGACCGGTTATGTAATTCGTCAAGGAGTGTTGCCTGGTGCAAAATTTTTCCCCATTTTTAGGGAAATTTCCCAGATTTTCCCCGAAAACATGAAAAGTAGAAATAACGACATTTTGAATGGAAATTTTACATAAACACCAAGAATGGGGTCCCTCAAATGACATTTGACCATTTTCATCACTTTCAGCTGGCAACCCCGAGAGCCATTGGCGCTAGAATTTTTGGGTCAGACCCGACTTTGGCGAATTAGTTTGTTCTACTAAACTCAAAAGTTGGCAACACCAAGTACACCAGTTGGTGGCCTCTATCCCTGAAATTTCAGGAAAATTATGACTTTTCAGAAAAAAAAGATGGCGGACAGTGTGGCGGCCATCTTGTAAAACTGATGAATAATCCTAATTTTCGACACGATAAATGGGACAGCCGGCATCCCCCGACCGGATTGTGTTGTATGAAACGATTGTGTACTTTGTTGTGAAGTGTTACTTTACGCAAAAATTTTCCCCATTTTTAGGGTATTTTCCCAGATTTTTCCCAAAAACATGAATAGTGGAAATAACGACATTTCTAATGGAAATTTTACATAAACACCAAAAATGGGGTGCTTCAAATGACACTTGACCATTTTCATTCTTTTCAGCTGGCAACCCCGAGAGTCATTGGTGCTTGAATTTTCGGATCAGAACCGAATTTGGCGAATTCTTTTGTTCTACCAAACATAAAACTTGGCAACACCAAGTACACCAGTCGGTAGCTTGTATCCTCGATATTTCAGAAAAAATAATACTTTACAGAAAAACAAGATGGCGGACAGTGTGGTGGCCATCTTGGAAAAATGATGTAAAATCCCAATTTTTGGCACGATAAATGGGACAGCGGCACCTTCTGACCGGATTGTGTTGTCCCGGTTGTGTATTTCGCTAAGAAATGTTGCCTGTTGCAAAAAAAACCCCATTTTTAGGGTATTTTCCTAGATTTTTGCCCAAAAACATAAAAGTAGAAGTAAAGACTTTTAGAATGAAGACTTTGACTATCTGGCAACGTAGGGGAGGTGGCGAGCAAAGCGAGCCGGCGACCTCCGTAGAGTATTATAGTACGCGTCGAAACCTATCCCGTGGTGGTACCGGTAAAGCGAAGGGGGGAGCGGGCGAGCGAAGCGAGCCGGCGACCTCCGTAGCGTAGGGATAAGGTCACGATAGCTGTTCCTCGGTGGTAGGCATTTCTTGAGTGGGTCTTCGTATAAGTAACTCTCATGAGTAGCTAAAAAGTGCAAAACCTCCCCTTTTTGCCCCATTTTCCCCTCCTACCTTTTTCAAAGTTGCCCCATTTGCCCCCTTTCTCCCCCCTTTAGGCGGATCTCGAAAGTTAAGAGACGTGTAACATTTTTTTTTTTCAGATTCATTGAAAGGGGCAATGCATTAGTCGAAATCATTTTTCAAAGCTCCCCTCCACCCCTCTTCACGACCCGCGAGCTGCGCGCAGCTCGCGCAGCCACGCAAATACTAGTTATAGTTATATAAAACTACAAAGCCACTCACTGACTGACTCATTGACATGTCGTTTCTCGGAATGGGTGAGAGATGGGTTAGGGGTATGTTTTGCAAAAATGTGCTATCTGACCAATCGAGTAGAGGAAAATTATAGGGAAAGTTCAAATCCAAGATGGTGGGCGAGTCCATTTCCGGTTTCGGTGGGGGAAAGACTTGGATTAATTTCGACTCAGAGGTCCTATACGAAATCTAAAAGCATTTAAAAAAAAAGTAAAAAAAAAAAAAAACAAGATGGCGGCCGCGCTATGACGTTTTGAAATTGTCGACTTTTTTCACTCGACTTTGACAAATTGTTTTCTTCTACCAAATTCTAAAACCGCCAACGAAAAGTCTGCCAATTTGTTGGTAATTTCAATGGCAATTGGAAAAAATTATGACATTGTGAAAATCCAAGATGGAGGACGCTGCGGCGGCCATTTTGTAAAAAGTTGGAAATTTCGATTTTTTTCAAATCCATTTTTCGGGTAGTTGGCAACATCGGACGGGTTCGAATTGTACGGAGCGGTTGTGTGTTTTGTTGACGAGTGTTGCCTGGTGAAAAAATTTTCCCCATTTTTAGGGTATTTTCCCAGATTTTCCCCAAAAACATGAAAAGTAGAAATAATGACATTTTAAATAGAGACTTTGACTAGCCGGCAACATTGGGCTCCCTCAAATGACATTTGACCATTTTGGTTCGTTTTAATTGGCCACCCCAAAAAATATTGAACTTTTTAATTTTTGGGACATTTTGACTTTGGCGAATTAGTTTGTTTTACCAAACTCGAAAGTTGGCAACACCAAGTACACCAATCGGTGGCCTATATTCTTTACATTTCAGAAAAATTATGACTTTTCAGAAAAACAAGATGGCGGATTCCATGGCGGCCATCTTGTAAAACGGCCGAAAAATCCCAATTTTCGACACGATAATTGGGACAGCTGGCATCCCCCGACCGGATTGTGTTGTATGGACCGGTTATGTAATTCGTCAAGGAGTGTGGCCTGGTGCAAAAATTTTCCTTATTTTTAGGGAAATTTCCCAGATTTTCCCCGAAAACATGAAAAGTAGAAATAACGACATTTTGAATGGAAATTTTACATAAACACCAAGAATGGGGTTCCCCGAATGACATTTGACCATTTTCATCACTTTCAGCTGGCAACCCCGAGAGCCATTGGTGCTTGAATTTTTGGGTCAGACCCGACTTTGGCGAATTAGTTTGTTCTACTAAACTCAAAAGTTGGCAACACCAAGTACACCAGTTGGTGGCTTATATCCCTGAGATTTCAGGAAAATTATGACTTTTCAGAAAAAAAAGATGGCGGACAGTGTGGCGGCCATCTTGTAAAAATGATGAAAAATCTCAATTTTCGACACGATAATTGGGACAGCTGGCATCCCCCGACCGGATTGTGTTGTAACGAGCGGTTGTGTGTTTTGGTGAGGAGTGTTGCCTGGTGCAAAATTTTTCCCCATTTTTCGGGTATTTTCCCAGATTTTGCCCAAAAACATGAAAAGTAGAAATAATGACATTTTAAATAGAAACATTGACTAGCCGGCAACATTGTCCCCCAAATGACATTTGACCATTTTCATCACTTTGAGCTTGCAACCCCGAGAGCCATTGGCACTTGAATTTTTAGGTCAGACCCGACTTTGGCGAATTAGTTTGTTTTACCAAACTCAAAAGTTGGCAACACCAAGTACACCAGTTGGTGGCCTATATCCCTGAGATTTCAGGAAAATTATGACTTTTCAGAAAAAAAAGATAGCGGACAGTGTGGCGGCCATCTTGTAAAAATGATGAAAAATCTAAATTTTCGACACGATAAATGGGACAGCCGGCATCCCCCGACCGGATTGTGTTGTATGAAGCGATTGTGTACTTTGTTATGGAGTGTTACCTTACGCAAAAAATTTCCCCATTTTTAGGGTATTTTCCCAGATTTTTTCCCAAAACCATGATTAATGGAATAGAACGACATTTTGAATGAAAATTTTAAATAAACACCAAGAATCGGGTGCTTCAAATGACATTTGACCATTTTCATTCTTTTCAGCTGGCAACCCCGAGAGTCATTGGTGCTTGAATTTTCGGATCAGAACCAACTTTGGCGAATTCTTTTGTTCTACCAAACATAAAACTTGGCAACACCAAGTACACCAGTTGGTAGCTTGTATCCTCGATATTTCAGAAAAATTATGACTTTTCAGAAAAACAAGATGGCGGACAGTGTGGCGGCCATCTTGGAAAAATGATAAAAAATCCCAAGTTTCCCAAAAATTTACCGTAAGAGGTCATTCAAACGAATAATCCGACTGGGTCCATATTGGCTCACCTAAAGTTCTTTATCCGAAATTGTTCTTCCTAACGATTTGTAATCCGAATGATCACTCGTCCTAAAATTTTTCATCCTAAAGTTTTCATTCATACTATTTGTAGTGCTACCGACGATGTTCATAACAATCATGTTTCCGAAAATTGGAATTCATAATGTCATTAGTATAAATATATTTAAACTCCTACTGTTTTTTATCCTAACGCTTTTGTTCCTAAACATAATTACCATAATATTTTCACTCATACAACTGTTTAGAATGATTAAAGGTCGTTTCACCGATTTTTGTCTTGAAATAAAATAAATGAATGAAATTCAGGTCAGAGTGTCGTCTTGGGGGCACTATGAAAAAAATACTTAGAAAAATTTCGCGACCAATTTCGAGGTAGCGGTCACAGTTCTAACCTAACCTAACCTATGGATATCTTTGCATAGTATATAAGGTCCCATTAAAATAGGTGGACAAATTTTAACACAGCGCTTAGTAAGCCTAACTAAAGACATCTAAACAAAAAAAAAAACACTTTAAAAAGTGTTTTTTTTTTGACTTAAAATAATAAATTGCCGGCACTTTAGAACAAACTCATCCTATAAAAGTAGGTATTTTAATGTCTTTTTCTTATATATTTTTTTACTATTGTCCTTATTTTAGCGGTCTTAATGATTTCTAAAATTTTGTCCACCTATTTTAATGGGACCTTTTGTAATACTGATTATTATGAATAAAAAGTAATATAAATAAAAAAAAACCGGCCAAGTGCGAGTCGGACTCGCGCACCGAGGGTTCCGTACAAACCTGCAAGGTTTACAAAGTTCGTTCATTACGACAATCGAGTCATAACTATTTGATTTTGTTACAGCTTAAAGGTATTATAGACCTGAGTATTTGGTATGAATTTCAATTTAATACCTCTACGCGTTTATGAGGAAATGGGTAGTAAGTTTAAAATTATTAAAAAAATATATATTATGTGATGTAACTAAAAATTTATGGTTTTCGTAATTTTTCCTTTATCTATGCTATAAGACGTTGCTTCGTACCAAATTTCAAGATTCTGAGTTCACGGGAAGCACCCTGTAGGTTTTGATTCCCTTGCAAGTGTCGAAAATTTGCGGCATAAACGGCTGTATCTTTTGATTGCGTTGGCTTAGAAGTTTGATTTTTTCACAGCTTCAAGGGACAGTAGACTTGAGTAATTGATATAAATTTCAGCTTCATACCTCCACGCGTTCCTGAGAAAAAGGGTCTTGACAGACGGACGGACGGACGGACAGACGGACAACAAAGTGATCCTATAAGGGTTCCGTTTTTTCCTTTTGAGGTACGGAACCCTAAAAAGATATGACTTTGAATAATAGTGTAAAAGATGGTTATGTTGAGAAAATAATAATATAGGAAAACAAATAATAGTGTAATAGATGTTTATTGCTACTGACATTATGAAGTTGAATGCTTCGGAATTAAAACATTAGAGACAGAGAAGTTAGGAATTGCGATGGTTAGGATGAAAAATGTTAGGAAGAACATTTTCGGATTTCCAATTATCGGAGTTGAAATTTTAGGTGAACTTTGGCGCACCCAATCCGACTGAGGTATAGGTACATAAACAGGTACTTTTAATAGGAACCTACTAATACAGATAGGACTGTTATCTTTACCTGACCTATTTATATGAGAAACTGGGTTAAGTATTATAATTATTGACAAATCTACTTCTAGAATAGAGCATCGTGAAAACTTGGGATAACAACTAACGTAAGTAAGTATAAGGGCATCACAATTAATACTTAATAATTATAGATAATTATGTAACCTAACTTATTAAGACTTGGACAACAAAGATATACCTACGTACCTATCTACTTATTTGGTTCTGCCTACCTTTACTTGTAGATTTATCTACTAAAACTGACGGAACAAGCAAATTATGGTCAATATTGATATTAAATGGTAACTCTTTGCTTCGCAGTTGAGGCACGTACCTATAGAATGTGTCCTACGATGCACTGCTCTGCGTTCATCAACTTGAGGCTTATAGATGCTAAGCCTTACGTGCCAGAAGTAACCACCGGCACCCACCACCCTTCAAACCGAAACAGGATATTGCTTGACGATAGAAATAAGCATGGTGAATACTTCCGCAGGCGAGCTCTCGCAAACAGCTTTAATACCTATCTACCTACTAAAAAACAATGATCGCTCAATAAAATATGTAGGTATGTACACAATTACAAGAGAAAGCTTAGCCGGAGAGTACCAATAGTTGAAGCACAATAAGCACAGAGCATCTATGTTTAAAGACGAGTCATAAACCAATGCGTCTCCTATCTGTAATGTTTTATCTATACCTACCTACTGCCCAAATATGGACACTACAATAAAGTCGGTCCACAAATTGTCCACGATGATGTTGAGGAAATCTCAACAGGGGGAGGCTGTAACATACCTACTTGTCCTATTGTTGATGAAAGGAAAGTTAAAATGAGGCCACCTCCGTCAATTTCAACAGTAGGTAGGTACTACTCCCTACCTTACAAAATTATGTAGGTAGGTACCTAGCCATTGGCATTGGATGTGCATGGGACATAATTATATGCTGAAAAATTATAAAATTTATTATTTCACTAGCTTTTACCCGCGGCTTTGCTCGCTTTGTTTACTTCTAATACCTCCAAGAATCTGTGTACAAAGTTCATTGCGTGAAAACGTAACAAACAAACTTACATTCACATTTACAATAATAATCATATAACTACAATAATTATTGATTTTATTATGTAATAAATAGTTTTAAAATAAGTAGGTCACAATCACAATCAGCATCGACAATCGACATCCAGAGTAAAAAATCTATCAAAATGTTTTGATTGTAAATTACTTTATTCTTTCGCCCGTAGTCCCTGGAAAATGCCGTGGTCCCTTTTTTTCTTCGTGTTCCTATAATACGACCGTCTCGCGACAGTATCCTTTATGGGCGGCATGGGCACCGGGCCGTAGGCCGACGAAGGAGGCCGGCGGAGGCCCGGCACTTTGGGGACAGAAGATATTAGTGTTATATATATATGCGAGCGAAGCGAGCGCGCGTCATGTAGTACAATTTAATTCGGCAGTAGGTATATATTTCTAGAAGGAACCACGGGCAAAACAATACTCGCGGGACCACGAGCGAAAAAGACTATATCAATAATTAAGAAATTAATGTACAAATGTAGGTACCGGAGAAGATGCCTTATATGCCTTTTTATGTTTTCTAAATATACTTTTTTATGTTAAAATAACATGGAACTGTTTCAAATTATATTTATATCGTAACAAGTAAAACATAGTTTTATTTAATTTATCAATAAAGCAGTTTTGTTTACTATCGCCTGTGAAAACGACGAGGAATCGAATGTGTTTTTCGAATAACTTAGTCATAGGTTTTAATACTATTCTTAAATTCACATGATACATTTTACTCAATCAACAGCACAGCCATTGACTTAACTGTTAAAATATAAGATAACTGAATCATCATAAATTTAATATTGCTAAGCTCTCTTGAGAGGTCCAAATAGCTGGTCCGGTCCATGTAGCTGGTCATCACTACTAAAAAATACACACAGTCCCCCTTCCTGAGGTCCACCTTGGTGAACCTTTGTAAGAAAACTTTCCACGATTGGGTAATAGAGGTAGTTAAGTGCCTATCATAATGATTTATTACTTAGTAATGACGAATTTTCTTTTCAAAATAAAATAGTAATTCCCAAGACCACGATAGATGGCGCTAAAAAAATTGTACGAGTTCATTCAAACAATAATAGGTTTTCTTATGGCTTTCTCTAGACTTACTACGTTTAAGAGTTCAATGAAGTAGAAACCTTTCGGGTCTCTTCTGGGCTTTATTTGGCATTTCACTAGAGTTTGAAAAGTGGAAGACTCACCACCTGCCTAGCCTTTTCCCACCTATATTGGGGTCGGCTTCCAGTCTAACCGGATGCAGCTGAATACCAGTATTTTACATGGAGCGACTGCCTATCTGACCTCCACAACCCAGTTAATACTAGGTAATACAATAGGTACCCTTTGATAAGACTGGATGTCAGAATTTCAGGTCACTGACTACCTGTAACGACTGCCAAATATCTATATATGGCAGCCGGGACCAACAGCTTAACGTGCTTTCCTAGGCACGGAGGAAACTCGGTATGTCGGGCGGTCACCCATCCACAGACCGACCTAGGCAAGCACAGCTTTACCTGATCGTCCTGAGTGGCAGTTCTCATTAAGCCACGAGCTCCTCGAAAAGTGGAAGACTAGGGTTCATTTTGACATCACGTTTAAGGTTTATTTATACTACCTATATGTTGCATACGATTGGAGCAAACATTATATAGTTTATTTGTACCGACTTTTAAGTACATCAACTAAAGGAATAAAAAATCGTTCAGTTGATTTACTTAAAAGACCATTTGGAATTTTGGACTCATAATGGATTTTCCAACTCATTTAAATTTTACAAGGGTAACTAAAACTCCTCAAAAGCACGACAAAACCGCGAGCTGCAAGCAGCACCGAGCAAATACTAGGGGCAATGCGTTAGTCGAAATCATTTTTCAAAGCTCCCCTTCACGACCCGCGAGCTGCGCGCAGCTCGCGCAGCCACGCAAATACTAGTTATAGTTATATAAAACTACAAGACCACTGACTGACTGACTCACTCATTGACATGTCGTTTCTCGGAATGGGTGAGAGTTGGGTTAGGGGTATGTTTTGCAAAAATGTGTAATCTGACCAATCGAGTAGAGAAAAATTATAGGGAAAGTTCAAATCCAAGATGGTGGGCGAGTCCATTTCCGGTTTCGGTGGGGGAAACACTTGGATGGATTTCGACTCAGAGGTCCTATACGAAATGTAAAAGCATTTAAAAAAAAAGTAAAAAAAAAAAAAAAAACAAGATGGCGGCCGCGCCAGGACGTTTTGAAATTGTCGACTTTTTTCACTCGACTTTGACAAATTGTTTTCTTCTACCAAATTCTAAAACCGCCAACGGCAAGTCTGCAAATTTGTTGGTAATTTCAGTGGCAATTGGAAAAAATTACGACATTGTGAAAATCCAAGATGGAGGACGCTGCGGCGGCCATTTTGTAAAAAGTTGGAAATTTCGTTTTTTTTCAAATCCATTTTTCGGGTAGTTGGCAACATCAGACTGGTTCAAGTTGTACCAAGCGGTTGTCTGTTTTGTTGACGAGTGTTGCCTGATGCAAAAATTTTCCCCATTTTTAGGGTGTTTTCCCAGATTTTCCCCAAAAACATGAAAAGTAGAAATAATGACATTTTAAATAGAGACTTTGACTAGCCCGCAACATTGGGGTCCCCCAAATGACATTTGACCATTTTGGTTCGTTTTAATTGGCAACCCCAAAAAATATTGAACTTTTTAATTTTTGGGACTTTTTGACTTTGGCGAATTAGTTTGTTCTACCAAACTCGAAAGTTGGCAACACCAAGTACACCAATCGGTGGCCTATATTCTTGACATTTCAGGAAAATTATGACTTTTCAGAAAAACAAGATGGCGGATTCCATGGCGGCCATCTTGTAAAAACGCTGAAAAATCCCAATTTTCGACACGATAATTGCGACAGCTGGCATCCCCCGACCGGATTGTGTTGTATGGACCGGTTATGTAATTCGTCAAGGAGTGTGGCCTGGTGCAAAAATTTTCCCCATTTTTAAGGAAATTTCCCAGATTTTCCCCGAAAACATGAAAAGTAGAAATAACGAGATTTTGAATGGAAAATTTACATAAGCACCAAGAACGGGGTCCCTCGAATGACATTTGACCATTTTCATTACTTTCAGCTGGCAACCCCGAGAGCCATTGGCGTTTGAATTTTTGGGTCAGACCCGACTTTGGCGAATTAGTTTGTTCTACTAAACTCAAAAGTTGGCAACATCAAGTACACCAGTTGGTGGCCTATATCCCTGAAATTTTAGGAAAATTATGACTTTTCAGAAAAAAAAGATGGCGGACAGTGTGGCGGCCATCTTGTAAAAATGATGAAAAATCCTAATTTTCGACACGATTAATGGGACAGCCGGCATTCCCCGACCGGATTGTGTTGTATGAAACGATTGTGTACTTTGTTGTGGAGTGTTACTTTACGCAAAAATTTTCCCCATTTTTAGGGTATTTTCCCAGATTTTTCCCAAAAACATGAATAGTGAAAATAACGACATTTCGAATGGAAATTTTACATAAACACCAAAAATGGGTTGCTTCAAATGATATTTGACCATTTTCATTCTTTTCAGCTGGCAACCCCGAGAGTCATTGGGTCTTGAATTTTCGGATCAGAACAGACTTTGGCGAATTCTTTTGTTCTACCAAACTTAAAACTTGGCAACACCAAGTACACCAGTCGGTAGCCTGCATCCTCGATATTTCAGAAAAATTATGACTTTTCAGAAAAACAAGATGGCGGACAGTGTGGTGGCCATCTTGGAAAAATGATTAAAAATCCCAAGTTTCCCAAAAATTTACCGTAAGAGGTCATTCAAACGAATAATCCGACTGAGGTATAGGTACATAAACAGGTACTTTTAATAGGAACCTACTAATACAGATAGGACTGTTATCTTTACCTGACCTATTTATATGAGAAACTGGGTTAAGTATTATAATTATTGACAAATCTACTTCTAGAATAGAGCATCGTGAAAACTTGGGATAACAACTAACGTAAGTAAGTATAAGGGCATCACAATTAATACTTAATAATTATAGATAATTACTAGCTGATGCCCGCGACTTCGTTCACGTGGAAAAATGTGTGTCTGTCTTGTTGATCCAGTAGCCCTAAGCGCGACTACTGAGCATGAAGTCCGAAATTTGATTCCCGATACGGGCAAAGGGTTTTCTCATTAGAGGCCACGGAGTCTCGTTATGTGCCCGGTTGATGGCAATAGCCCATAGTACATCAAAACGTCAATCGTCCCCATTTACATGGCGCTTCAAGATCACTGCGAAATAACGGTGTACGATTAGGTACACCACTACCTAACCCTTTCGGAATTACAGGCGTGATCATGTCTATAGATGTGCATAAGTACTTTTGAACTGCCAAATCTTGTCTAAGTTATTTTATTGTGATCATCATCCACACGTTCCTTGGTGACAGCACCTGCCTCCCTAAAAACCACTATTCTTATTTTATTTACCTACATGAACCTCAAAAATAGGTAAAACGTGCATAATAAGTTCATCCTCTGTTGGCTGAAAAAAATCTTTAGAAAATAGAATATTCCCATCTGCCTCCAGATTCCTGACGATTCTCTCCTATTTGAATCAGTTTATTTGCTAAGACGCCTGCTTCGTGGTCGTTGTACAGTTAACATAAGACGCAGATTTTTGATCCTGGTCCACAGCGACGACGCTTTAAGACATGTGTTTATTTCATCCACCGGTGTGTCCCCTGCAATGACTGGCAGGGTCTGACTACAGTCGCCTGTGATCAACACAACAACGCTGTCCTGCAAGCTGCGGTTCAACGCCTCTAATGCATGCTTGTGCGATATTGTGCACTCGTCCCATATTAGTACTGTTGGCACTGGATGGAAAAAATATTCGGAAAATAGAATTGGCCCATCTGCGTCCGATTCCAGACTTATCTCTCCTTTTTTCAGTTTATTTGCAAATAAGCAGTTTTTGGTGATGTTGCAATTTAGGGCAAGATTCAGCAGCAATTTGGAAACGGAATGTGCAATTATTGTGTAGTCGGGCTATTGTAAAACAAAGTTGCAGCAATGCCCGAGGAACCCACAGCCACACAGCTATATGACGGCACGGTTGGCGAAGTGGCATGGCTGGGCGATTGATTGTGGCGCTGCTTGCCTTATTTTACTTCCGTACTGTGTGTACCTATTCGTAATTTTTTTATTCAGAAAATACAAAATTTGATTCGTCAAATCTACAACGCTATCTATCGAAGACGAAGTCAAAATTTAATGCACAGAAAGCGAACACACTATAAGGTTTATATTATAGGCTTTGTCGATTCTCAAAGCAGTGTCATCAGAAATGAAGATATCCGCATGAGAATCAAGGTTACCGACGTAGCCCGACGATTCGCCAGACTTCAGTGACAATGGGCACATTATTCGCAGAACGGATGGCCGATAGGCCGAAAAGTTGTGGAGTGGCGACCGCGAACCGGAAGATGTTGCGTTGGAAGGCCTCCCGACAGACTACAGACAAAAATTTCTAAAACACGCCAATTGAAAACATTTTTTTTTTAAATATATGTTCAATGTAGAGAAAATCCACGTCTACACAATTATTATTATGTATTTAGATTTATTATCACTTTTTGTTGTTTTTATAATTATTTTAAAATCATAAAGCATCAAAATAAAAACAAATACCAAAAAAATACAAAAAGTGAAAACCGATTGGGGATCGAACTCGCAAACATGTTTAAACAGTTTTGGAAATCTTACATCATTATAAAAAACACAAAAAGAAGGCACTGACTGAGATTTGAACTTGCATACCCTTGTTTACAGGTAGGTCGCCGAACCGTTAGGCTACTTTCATCTGTATCAGAAAGTTTGAAATAGCCGTTCGCTTTTAATTCATAGTATGACAGAAGATAGCTGTCAAACAGTTGAAAAATATGCACATAATGCAATATTGCTCACCCCCCTAAGCTATTATAGCGCTAATATATAGCCCATGTGTTATTCCAGATTATAATCTATCTCTGTGCCACATTTCATACAGATCCGTTCAGCCGTTCTGGCGTGAAAGTGGAACAAACATCCATCCATCCTCACAAACTTTCGCATTTATAATATTAGTAGGAAGTAGGATGTAACCTAACTTATTAAGACTTGGACAACAAAGATATACCTACGTACCTATCTACTTATTTGGTTTTGCCTACCTTTACTTGTAGATTTATCTACTAAAACTGACGGAACAAGCAAATTATGGTCAATATTGGTATTAAATGGTAACTCTTTGCTTCGCAGTTGAGGCACGTACCTATAGAATGTGTCCTACGATGCACTGCTCTGCGTTCATCAACTTGAGGCTTATAGATGCTAAGCCTTACGTGCCAGAAGTAACCACCGGCACCCACACCCTTCAAACCGAAACAGGATATTGCTTGACGATAGAAATAAGCATGGTGAATACTTCCGCAGGCGAGCTCTCGCAAACAGCTTTAATACCTATCTACCTACTAAAAAACAATGATCGCTCAATAAAATATGTAGGTAGGTACACAATTACAAGAGAAAGCTCAGCCGGAGAGTACCAATAGTTGAAGCACAATAAGCACAGAGTATCTATGTTTAAAGACGAGTCATAAACCAATGCGTCTCCTATCTGTAATGTTTTATCTATACCTACCTACTGCCCAAATATGGACACTACAATAAAGTCGGTCCACAAATCGTCCACGATGATGTTGAGGAAATCTCAACAGGGGGAGGCTGTAACATACCTACTTGTCCTATTGTTGATGAAAGGAAAGTTAAAATGAGGCCACCTCCGTCAATTTCAACAGTAGGTAGGTACTACTCCCTACCTTACAAAATTATGTAGGTAGGTACCTAGCCATTGGTTTTTGAAAAATCATAAAATTTATTATTTCACTAGCTTTTACCCGCGGCTTTGCTCGCTTTGTTTACTTCTAATACCTCCAAGAATCTGTGTACAAAGTTCATTGCGTGAAAACGTAACAAACAAACTTACATTCACATTTACAATAATAATCATATATCTACAATAATTATTGATTTTATTATGTAATAAATAGTTTTAAAATAAGTAGGTCACAATACTCACAATCAGCATCGACAATCGACATCCAGAGTAAAAAATCTATCAAAATGTTTTGATTGTAAATTACTTTATTCTTTCGCCCGTAGTCCCTGGAAAATGCCGTGGTCCCTTTTTTTTCTTCGTGTTCCTATAATACGACCGTCTCGCGACAGTATCCTTTATGGGCGGCATGGGCACCGGGCCGTAGGCCGACGAAGGAGGCCGGCGGAGGCCCGGCACTTTGGGGACAGAAGATATTAGTGTTATATATATATGCGAGCGAAGCGAGCGCGCGTCATGGAGTACAATTTAATTCGGCAGTAGGTATATATATTTCTAGAAGGAACCACGGGCAAAACAATACTCGTGGTCCCTTCCAGGGACCGGGACCACGGGCGAAAAAGACTATATCAATATTTAAGAAATTTGTAGGTACCGGAGAAGATGCCTTATATGCCTTTTTATGTTTTCTAAATATACTTTTTTATGTTAAAATAACATGGAACTGTTTCAAATTATATTTATATCGTAACAAGTAAAACATAGTTTTATTTAATTTATCAATAAAGCAGTTTTGTTTACTATCGCCTGTGAAAACGATGAGGAATCGAATGTGTTTTTCGAATAACTTAGTCATAGGTTTTAATACTATTCTTAAATTCACATGATACATTTTACTCAATCAACAGCACAGTCATTGACTTAACTGTTAAAATATAAGATAACTGAATCATCATAAATTTAATATTGCTAAGCTCTCTTGAGAGGTCCAAATAGCTGGTCCGGTCCATGTAGCTGGTCATCACTACTAAAAAATACACACAGTCCCCCTTCCTGAGGTCCACCTTGGTGAACCTTTGTAAGAAAACTTTCCACGATTGGGTAATAGAGGTAGTTAAGTGCCTATCATAATGATTTATTACTTAGTAATGACGAATTTTCTTTTCAAAATAAAATAGTAATTCCCAAGACCACGATAGATGGCGCTAAAAAATTGTACGAGTTCATTCAAACAATAATAGGTTTTCTTATGGCTTTCTCTAGACTTACTACGTTTAAGAGTTCAATGAAGTAGAAACCTTTCGGGTCTCTTCTGGGCTTTATTTGGCATTTCACTAGAGTTTGAAAAGTGGAAGACTCACCACCTGCCTAGCCTTTTCCCAACTATATTGAGGTCGGCTTCCAGTCTAACCGGATGCAGCTGAATACCAGTATTTTACATGGTGCGACTGCCTATCTGACCTCCACAACCCAGTTAATACTAGGTAATACAATAGGTACCCTTTGATAAACCTGGATGTCAGAATTTCAGGTCACTGACTACCTGTAACGACTGCCAAATATCTATATATGGCAGCCGGGACCAACAGCTTAACGTACTTTCCTAGGCACGGAGGAAACTCGGTATGTCGGGCGGTCACCCATCCACAGACCGACCTAGGCAAGCACAGCTTTACCTAAAGATCGTCCTGAGTGGCAGTTCTTATTAAGCCACGAGCTCCTCGAAAAGTGGAAGACTAGGGTTCTTTTTGACATCACGTTTAAGGTTTATTTATACTACCTATGTGTTGCATACGATTAGAGCAAACATTATATAGTTTATTTGTACCGACTTTTAAGTACATCAACTATAGGAATAAAAAATCGTTCAGTTGATTTACTTAAAAGACCATTTGGAATTTTGGACTCTTAATAGATTTTCCAATTCATTTAAATTTTACAAGGGTAACTAAAACTCCTCAAAAGCACGACAAAACCGCGAGCTGCAAGCAGCACCGAGCAAATACTAAAGTTAAAAAGTTAAAATTCAAATCCAAGATGGTGGGCGAGTCCATTTCCGGTTTCGGTGGGGGAAACACTTGGATGGATTTCGACTCAGAGGTCCTATTCGAAATCGAGAAGCATTTAAAAAAAAAGTAAAAAAAAAAAAAAAAAACAAGATGGCGGCCGCGCCAGGACGTTTTGAAATTGTCGACATTTTTCACTCGACTTTGACGAATTGTTTTCTTCTACAAAATCTAGAACCGCCAACTAAGAGTTTGCCAATATGTTGGTAATTTCAATGGCAACTAGGAAAAATTATGACATTGTGAAAATCCAAGATGGAGGACGCTGCGGCGGCCATTTTGTAAAAAGTTGGATTTTTCGATTTTTTTCAAATCCATTTTTCGGGTACTTGGCAACATCGGACGGGTTCGAGTTTTACCGAGCGGTTGTGTGTTTTGTTGACGAGTGTTGCCTGGTGCAAAAATTTTCCCCATTTTTAGGGTATTTTCCCAGATTTTCCCCAAAAACATGAAAAGTAGAAATAATGACATTTTAAATAGAGACTTTGACTAGCCGGCAACATTGGGGTCCCCAAAATGACATTTGACCATTTTGGTTCGTTTTAATTGGCAACCCCAAAAAATATTGAACTTTTTAATTTTTGGGACTTTTTGACTTTGGCGAATTAGTTTGTTCTACCAAACTCGAAAGTTGGCAACACCAAGTACACCAATCGGTGGCCTATATTCTTGACACTTCAGAAAAATTATGACTTTTCAGAAAAACAAGATGGCGGATTCCATGGCGGCCATCTTGTAAAAAGGCCGAAAAATCCCAATTTTCGACACGATAATTGGGACAGCTGGCATCCCCCGACCGGATTGTGTCGTATGGACCGGTTATGTTATTCGTCAAGGAGTGTGGCCTGGTGTAAAAATTTTCCCTATTTGTAGGGAAATTTCCCAGATTTTCCCCGAAAACATGAAAAGTAGAAATAACGACATTTTGAATGGAAATTTTACATAAACACCAAGAATGGGGTTCCCCAAATGACATTTGACCATTTTCATCACTTTCAGCTGGCAACCCCGAGAGCCATTGGTGCTTGAATTTTTGGGTCAGACCCGACTTTGGCGAATTAGTTTGTTTTACTAAACTCAAAAGTTGGCAACACCAAGTACACCGCTTGGTGGCCTATATCCCTGAGATTTCAGGAAAATTATGACTTTTCAGAAAAAAAAGATGGCGGACAGTGTGGCGGCCATCTTGTAAAAATGATGAAAAATCCTATTTTTCGACACGATAAATGGGACAGCCGGCATCCCCCGACCGGATTGTGTTGTATGAAGCGATTGTGTACTTTGTTGTGGAGTGTTACCTTACACAAAAATTTTCCCCATTTTTAGGGTATTTTCCCAGATTTTTTCACAAAAACATGATTAATGGAATTGAACGACATTTTGAATGAAAATTTTAAATAAACACCAAGAATCGGGTGCTTCAAATGACATTTGACCATTTTCATTCTTTTCAGCTGGCAACCCCGAGAGTCATTGGTGCTTGAATTTTCAGATCAGAACCGACTTTGGCGAATTCTTTTGTTCTACCAAACATAAAACTTGGCAACACCAAGTACACCAATCGGTAGCCTGCATCCTCGATATTTCATAAAAATTGTGACTTTTCAGAAAAACAAGATGGCGGACAGTGTGGTGGCCATCTTGGAAAAATGATGAAAAATCCATTGTGAATACTTCCGCAGGCGAGCTCTCGCAAACAGCTATAATACCTATCTACCTACTAAAAAACAATGATCGCTCCCGAGTAAATACTAGGGGCAATGCGTTAGTCGAAAAAGCACCCCTTCACGACCCGCGAGCTGCGCGCAGCTCGCGCAGCCACGCAAATACTAGTTATACTATATAAAGCTAAATTACCACTGACTCACTGACTGATTGACATAATTGTTCTCCCAGATGGTGGATGGGGAGGTGGGTATATTTTGACAGATTCGTAAACAAACAACTCTCGTGAGTATGGAAAAAGTCCCAAACCTCCCCTTTCCCCCCTCCCTTCTCCCCCATCCCTATGGTATCTCGGAAACAAAGAGACTTTACGTGTTTTTTTTTAGGGATTCGTATAGAGGAGGCTCGGGGAAGTAAAAACCATTTTTTGAATTTGACCCCCTTGCCCCCCTTCACCCCCCCTTTAGGCGGATCTCGAAAATAAAGAGACATTACGTGTGTTTTTTTAGGGATTTGTATAGAGGAGGCTCGGGGAAGTAAAAAACATTTTTTAAATTTGACCCCCTTGCCCCCCTTCACCCCCCCTTTAGGCGGATCTCGGAAGTTAAGAGACTTGGAACGAATTTTTATTCAGATTCATATAGAGGGGCATTGCGTTAGTCGAAATCATTTTTAGAAACTTCCCCCTCTCCCCCCCTTCACCCCCCCCCTCTTCATCTCTTTTTTTTCTCCTGAAAAATTTATTGATTCTTCCCTAAATCTATTTGAGGGGCGTTGAAATTTGTATACCCTCCCCTCCCCAACCTCCCCTAAAATTAAAAGGGCTGTAACTTCATAACGGTTAGAGATAGCCATTAGGTGTTTGAACAAATATTATAGTAGGCGTCGAAACCTGTCTGGTGGTGGAACAGCGGTAAAGCGAAGGGATAATATCCCGTAGCGTAGGGATAATATCATGATAGCTTTGCGGTGGTAGGTAGGTCCTGAGTGGAGCGAACCTGCGAGACCGAGTGGAGCGAAGGGGGGAGGTGGCGAGCGAAGCGAGCCGGCGACCTCCTTAGCGTAACGAAGGTTGAGTGGGTGAAGCGTAACTCCAAGCAAACTTTAGGGTAATGTTTTTTTAGTGGTAGTAGGAGGTAGTAGGTAGGTAGTAGGTATGTGATAGGTAGGTAGTAGGTAGGTAGTAGGTAGGTGTAGGTAGGTGGTAGGTAGGTGGTAGGTAGGTGTAGGTAGGTGTAGGTAGGTGTAGGTAGGTGGTGTCATACGTGAGATTCATATAGAGGAGGCTCGGGGAAGTAAAATCCGTTTTTCAAATTTGAACCCCTTGCCCCCCTTCACCCCCCCCTTTAGGCAGATCTCGGAAGTTAAGAGACTTGGAACATTATTTTTTTTCAGATTCATTGAAAGGGGCAATGCGTTAGTCGAAATCATTTTTCAAAGCTCCCCCTCTCCCCCTCTTCACGCCCCGCGAGCTGCGCGCAGCTCGCGCAGCCACGCAAATACTAGTTATACTATATAAAGCTAAATTACCACTGACTCACTGACTGATTGACATAATTGTTCTCCCAGATGGTGGATGGGGAGGTGGGTATATTTTGACAGATTCGTAAACAAACAACTCTCGTGAGTATGGAAAAAGTCCCAAACCTCCCCTTTCCCCCCCCCCTTCTCCCCCATCCCTATGGTATCTCGGAAACAAAGAGACTTTACGTGTTTTTTTTTAGGGATTCGTATAGAGGAGGCTCGGGGAAGTAAAAACCATTTTTTGAATTTGACCCCCTTGCCCCCCTTCACCCCCCCTTTAGGCGGATCTCGAAAATAAAGAGACATTACGTGTGTTTTTTTAGGGATTTGTATAGAGGAGGCTCGGGGAAGTAAAAAACATTTTTTAAATTTGATCCCCTTGCCCCCCTTCACCCCCCCTTTAGGCGGATCTCGGAAGTTAAGAGACTTGGAACGAATTTTTATTCAGATTCATATAGAGGGGCATTGCGTTAGTCGAAATCATTTTTAGAAACTTCCCCCTCTCCCCCCCTTCACCCCCCCCCTCTTCATCTCTTTTTTTTCTCCTGAAAAATTTATTGATTCTTCCCTAAATCTATTTGAGGGGCGTTGAAATTTGTATACCCTCCCCTCCCCAACCTCCCCTAAAATTAAAAGGGCTGTAACTTCATAACGGTTAGAGATAGCCATTAGGTGTTTGAACAAATATTATAGTAGGCGTCGAAACCTGTCTGGTGGTGGAACAGCGGTAAAGCGAAGGGATAATATCCCGTAGCGTAGGGATAATATCATGATAGCTTTGCGGTGGTAGGTAGGTCCTGAGTGGAGCGAACCTGCGAGACCGAGTGGAGCGAAGGGGGGAGGTGGCGAGCGAAGCGAGCCGGCGACCTCCTTAGCGTAACGAAGGTTGAGTGGGTGAAGCGTAACTCCAAGCAAACTTTAGGGTAATGTTTTTTTAGTGGTAGTAGGAGGTAGTAGGTAGGTAGTAGGTATGTGATAGGTAGGTAGTAGGTAGGTAGTAGGTAGGTGTAGGTAGGTGGTAGGTAGGTGGTAGGTAGGTGTAGGTAGGTGTAGGTAGGTGTAGGTAGGTGGTGTCATACGTGAGATTCATATAGAGGAGGCTCGGGGAAGTAAAATCCGTTTTTCAAATTTGAACCCCTTGCCCCCCTTCACCCCCCCCTTTAGGCAGATCTCGGAAGTTAAGAGACTTGGAACATTATTTTTTTTCAGATTCATTGAAAGGGGCAATGCGTTAGTCGAAATCATTTTTCAAAGCTCCCCCTCTCCCCCTCTTCACGCCCCGCGAGCTGCGCGCAGCTCGCGCAGCCACGCAAATACTAGTTATACTATATAAAGCTAAATTACCACTCACTGACTGACTCACTGACATAATTGTTCTCCCAGATGGTGGATGGGGAGGTGGGTATATTTTGACAGATTCGTAAACAAGTAACTCTCGTGAGTATGGGAAAAGTCCTAAACCCCTCCTTTTCCCCCCTCCCTATCGTATCTCGGAAACAAAGAGACTTTACGTGTTTTTTTTAGGGATTCGTATAGAGGAGGCTCGGTAAAGCAAAAATCATATTTCAGAGTGCCCCCCCTTTTCCCCCTTCTCCCCCCTTTTAGGCGGATCTCGGAAATAAAGAGATTTTACGTGTTTTTTTCTAGGGACTCGTATAGAGGAGGCTCGGAAAAGTAAAAATCATTTTTCAAATTTGACCCCCTTGCCCCACTTCATCCCCCCTTTAGGCGGATCTCGGAAATAAAGAGATTTAACGTGTTTTTTTTTAGGGATTCGTATAGAAGAGGCTTGGGGAAGTAAAAAACATTTTTCAAATTTGTCCCCCTTGCCCCCCTTCATCCCCCCTTTCGGATCTCGGAAGTTAAGAGACTTGGAACATTTTTTTTTTCAGATTCATATAGAGGGGCATTGCGTTAGTCGAAATCATATTTAGAAATTCCCCCCTCTCCCCCCCTTTACCCTCCCCTCTTTAGCTCTTTTTTTTACTCCTGATTTTTTTTGATTTTTACCTAAATCTATTTGAGGGGCGTTGAAATTTGTATACCCTCCCCTCCCCAACCTCCCCTAAAATTAAAAGGGCTGTAACTTCATAACGGTAAGAGATAGCCATTAGGTGTTTGAACCAATATTATAGTAGGCGTCGAAACCTGTCCGGTGGTGGTACAGCGGTAAAGCGAAAGGGGGAGCGGGCGAGCGAAGCGAGCCGGCGACCCCCGTAGCGTAGGGATAATGTCATGATAGCTTTCCGGTGGTAGGAAGGTCCTGAGTGGAGCGAACCTGCGAGACCGAGTGGAGCCAAGGAGGGAGGTGGCGAGCGAAGCGAGCCGGCGACCTCCTTAGCGTAACGAAGGTTGAGTGGGTGAAGCGTAACTCAGGGGCGACGACAAGCAAACCTAAGGGTAATGTTTTTTTAGTGGTAGTAGGAGGTAGTAGGTATGTGTAGGTAGGTGTAGGTAGGTGTAGGTAGGTGTAGGTAGGTGTACGTAGGTGTAGGTAGGTGTAGGTAGGTGTAGGTAGGTGTAGGTAGGTGTAGGTAGGTGTAGGTAGGTGTAGGTAGGTGTAGGTAGGTGTAGGTAGGTGTAGGTAGGTGTAGGTAGGTGTAGGTAGGTGTAGGTAGGTGTAGGTAGGTGTAGGTAGGTGTAGGTAGGTAGTAGGTAGGTGTAGGTAGGTGTAGGTAGGTAGTAGGTAGGTGTAGGTAGGTGTAGGTGTAGGTAGGTGTAGGTGTAGGTAGGTAGTAGGTAGGTGTAGGTAGGTAGTAGGTAGGTAGTAGGTAGGTGTAGGTATTTAGTAGGTAGGTAGGTGTAGGTAGGTAGTAGGTAGGTGTAGGTAGGTGTAGGTAGGTGTAGGTAGGTGTAGGTAGGTGTAGGTAGGTGTAGGTAGGTGTTGGTAGGTGTAGGTAGGTGTAGGTAGGTGGTAGGTGGTAGGTAGTAGGTAGGTGTAGGTAGGTAGTACCGCGAGCTGCATTGGAACATTTTTTTTTTCAGATTCATTGAGAGGTGCAATGCGTTAGTCGAAATCATTTTTCAAAGCTCCCCCTTTCCCCCCATTCACGCCCGCGAGCTGCGCGCAGCTCGCGCAGCCACGCAAATACTAGTAGTTATATAAAACTACAAAGCCACTGACTGACTGACTGACTGATTGACATGTCGTTTCTCGGAATGGGTGAGAGATGGGTTAGGGGTATGTTTTGCAAAAATGTGTAATCTGACCAAGTAAGTAGAGGAAAATTATAGGGAAGATTCAAATCCAAGATGGTGGGCGAGTCCATTTTCGGTTTCGGTGGGGGAAAGACTTGGATGGATTTCGACTCAGAGGTCCTATACGAAACCTAGAAACATTTGAAAAAAAAGTAAAAAAAAAAAAAAACAAGATGGCGGCCGCGCCAGGACGTTTTGAAATTGTCGACTTTTTTCACTCGACTTTGACAAATTGTTTTCTTCTACCGAATTCTAGAACCGCCAACAAAGAGTTTGCTAATTTGTTGGTAATTGATGGCAATTGGAAAAAATTATGACATTGTGAAAATCCAAGATGGAGGACGCTGCGGCGGCCATTTTGTAAAAAGTTGGATATTTAAATTATTTTCAAATCCATTTTTCGGGTAGTTGGCAACATCAGACGGGTTCGAATTGTACGGAGCGGTTGTGTGTTTTGTTGACGAGTGTTACCTGGTGCAAAAAAAAACCCCGTTTTTAGGGTATTTTCTCAGATTTTCCCCAAAAACATGAAAAGTAGAAATAATGACATTTTAAATAGAGACTTTGACTAGCCGGCAACATTGGGGTCCTCCAAATGACATTTGACTATTTTGGTTCGTTTTAATTGGCAACCCCAAAATATATTGAACTTTTTCAATTTTGGGACTTTTTGACTTCGGCTAATTAGTCTGTTTTACCAAACTCAAAAGTTGGCAACACCATGTACACCGGTCGGTGGCCTATATTCTTGAAATTTTCGAAAAATTATGACTTTTTAGAAAAACAAGATGGCGGATGCTATGGCGGCCATCTTGTAAAAACGCCGAAAAATCCCAATTTTCGACACGATAATTTTGACAGCTGGCATCCCCCGACCGGATTGTGTTGTACCTAGCGGTTGTGTGTTTTGTTGAGGAGTATTGCTTGGTGCAAAAAATTTTGCCATTTTTTAATTATTTTCCCAGATTTTCTCAAAAAACATGAAAAGTAGAAATAATGACATTTTAAATAGAGACTTTGACTAGCCGGCAACATTGAGGTCCCTCAAATGACATTTGACCATTTTCATCACTTTCAGCTGGCCACCCCGACAGCCAATGGCGCTTGAAATTTTGGGTCAGACCCGAATTTGGCGAATTAGTTTATTCTACGAAACTCAAAAGTTGGCAACACCAAGGACACCACTTGGTGGCCTATATCCCTGAAATTTCAGAAAAATTATGACTTTTTAGAAAAAAAAGATGGCGGACAGTGTGGCGGCCATCTTGTAAAAATAATGAAAAATCCTAATTTTCGACACGATAAATGGGACAGCCGGCATCCCCCGACCGGATTGTGTTGTATGAAGCGATTGTGTACTTTGTTGTCGAGTGTTACCTTACGCAAAAATTTTCCCCATTTTTAGGGTATTTTCCCAGATTTTTCCCAAAAACATGATTAGTGGAAATAACGACATTTCGAATGGAAATTTTACATAAACACCAAAACTGGGGTGCCTCAAATGACATTTGACCATTTTCATTCTTTTCAGCTGGCAACCCCGAGAGTCATTTGGGGTTGAATTTTCGGATCAGAACCGACTTTGGCGAATTCTTTTGTTCTACCAAACTTAAAACTTGGCAACACCAAGTACACCAATCGGTAGCCTGTATCCTCGATATTTTAGAAAAATTGTGACTTTTTAGAAAAACAAGATGGCGGACAGTGTGGTGGCCATCTTGGAAAAATTATGAAAAATCCCACTTTTCGACACGATAAATGGGACAGCCGGCGCACCTTCTGACCGGATTGTCCCGGTTGTGTATTTCGTTAAGTAATGTTGCCTGGTGCAAAAAATAAATCCCATTTATAGGATATTTTCCCAGATTTTGCCAAAAACATGAAAGTAGAAGTAAAGACTTTTAGATTGAAGACTTTGACTAGCTGGCAACATTTGGGTTCATTGAATGACATCACGATAGCTTTTCCTCGGTGGTAGGCAGATCTTGAGTGGAGCGAAAGGGGAGGTTGCGAGCGAAGTGAGCCGGCGACCTCCGTAGCGTGTTATAGTAGGCGTCGAAATCTATCGTGTGGTGGTACCGGTACAGCGAAGTAACCCGTAGCGTAGGGATAAGGTCACGATAGCTTTTCCTCGGTGGTAGGCAGGTCTTGAGTGGAGCGAATAGGGGAGGTGGCGAGCGAAGCGAGCCGGCGACCTCCGTAGCGTAACGAAGGTTGAGTGGGGAAGCGTATAAGTTCATTGAAAGGAGCCTATCCCGTGGTGGTACCGGTAAAGCGAAGGGATAATGTCATTATAGCTTTCCGGTGGTAGGTAGGTCCTGAGTGGAGCGAACCTGCGAGACCGAGTGGAGCGTAACGAAGGTTGAGTGGGTGAAGCGTTACTCAGGGGTGACGACAAGCAAACTTTAGGGTAATGTTTTTTTAGTGGTAGTAGGAGGTAGTAGGTAGGTGGTAGGTAGGTGATAGGTAGGTAGTAGGTAGGTGTAGGTAGGTAGGTAGTAGGTAGGTGTAGGTAGGTAGGTAGTAGGTAGGTGTAGGTAGGTAGTAGGTAGGTAGGTAGTAGGTAGGTAGTAGGTAGGTGTAGGTAGGTAGTAGGTACCTAAGTAGTAGGTAGGTAGTATGTAGGTAGCAGGTAGGTAGGAGGTAGGTAGTAGGTAGGTAGTAGGTAGGTAGTAGGTAGGTAGTAGGTAGGTAGAAGGTAGGTAGTAGGTAGGTAGTAGATAGGTAGTAGGTAGGTAGTAGGTAGGTAGTAGGTAGGTAGTAGGTAGGTAGTAGGTAGGTAGTAGGTAGGTAGTAGGTAGGTAGTAGGTAAGTAGTAGGTAGGTAGTAGGTAGGTAGTGGGTAGGTAGTGGGTAGGTAGTAGGTAGGTAGTAGGTAGGTAGTAGGTAGGTAGTAGGTAGGTAGTAGGTAGGTAGTAGGTAGGTAGTAGGTAGGTAGTAGGTAGGTAGTAGGTAGGTAGTAGGTAGGTAGTAGGTAGGTAGTAGGTAGGTAGTAGGTAGGTAGAAGGTAGGTAGTAGGTAGGTAGTAGGTAGGTAGTAGGTAGGTAGTAGGTAGGTAGAAGGTAGGTAGTAGGTAGGTAGTAGGTAGGTAGTAGGTAGGTAGTAGCTAGGTAGTAGGTAGGTAGTAGGTAGGTAGTAGGTAGGTAGTAGGTAGGTAGTAGGTAGGTAGTAGGTAGGTAGTAGGTAGGTAGTAGGTAGGTAGTAGGTAGGTAGTAGGTAGGTAGTAGGTAGGTAGTAGGTAGGTAGTAGGTAGGTAGTAGGTAGGTAGTAGGTAGGTAGTAGGTAGGTAGTAGGTAGGTAGTAGGTAGGTAGTAGGTAGGTAGTAGGTAGGTAGTAGGTAGGTAGTAGGTAGGTAGTAGGTAGGTAGTAGGTAGGTAGTAGGTAGGTAGTAGGTAGGTAGTAGGTAGGTAGTAGGTAGGTAGTAGGTAGGTAGTAGGTAGGTAGTAGGTAGGTAGTAGGTAGGTAGTAGGTAGGTAGTAGGTAGGTAGTAGGTAGGTAGTAGGTAGGTAGTAGGTAGGTAGTAGGTAGGTAGTAGGTAGGTAGTAGGTAGGTAGTAGGTAGGTAGTAGGTAGGTAGTAGGTAGGTAGTAGGTAGGTAGTAGGTAGGTAGTAGGTAGGTAGTAGGTAGGTAGTAGGTAGGTAGTAGGTAGGTAGTAGGTAGGTAGTAGGTAGGTAGTAGGTAGGTAGTAGGTAGGTAGTAGGTAGGTAGTAGGTAGGTAGTAGGTAGGTAGTAGGTAGGTAGTAGGTAGGTAGTAGGTAGGTAGTAGGTAGGTAGTAGGTAGGTAGTAGGTAGGTAGTAGGTAGGTAGTAGGTAGGTAGTAGGTAGGTAGTAGGTAGGTAGTAGGTAGGTAGTAGGTAGGTAGTAGGTAGGTAGTAGGTAGGTAGTAGGTAGGTAGTAGGTAGGTAGTAGGTAGGTAGTAGGTAGGTAGTAGGTAGGTAGTAGGTAGGTAGTAGGTAGGTAGTAGGTAGGTAGTAGGTAGGTAGTAGGTAGGTAGTAGGTAGGTGGTAGGTAGGTAGTAGGTAGGTAGTAGGTAGGTAGTAGGTAGGTAGTAGGTAGGTAGTAGGTAGGTAGTAGGTAGGTAGTAGGTAGGTAGTAGGTAGGTAGTAGGTAGGTAGTAGGTAGGTTGTATTAGACGAAGAAAATCGGATCTACACGGACAACACTAATTGTCTCGCGTCATGGGGACATCCCTACGGCGTTTGACAGTTGACGACTGGTGAATCCCCGCGCGAACGGAATCTGGAACGATGTTCGATTGTTTTTGCGAAGAGTTTATAATATGTGTAAAATAAATCCTTGAAGTTAATAAGTTGTGGTTAATAGTATTCAGAAGTGCGATTTACCTATGCTTACAAAGTAACTATAAAGTTTGGAGTGATTCTTGTCGAAAAAAAAAAAAAACTAAGTATCTACTTTCGTTCATAGTGTTACATTTTAGTTAAAAAGTGGAAAAACGTTAATTTTGGATTGCAAAAATGGATGCTTTTATTTGTACATGTGTGTAACTACCTTTTTAGTGCTCAATCTAACATATTTTTCAAACATTTTGTGTGGTGTTAAACATTTACAAATTGTATGAAGTAGTGCTCGCCTGGCGCTGTTTTCTGTATTTGGGTAAGATCAAACCAAGGCAATGGTTTGGTTGACATTCCCCTAAACCAGAAATTGTGACTACCTGCTTGAAATCTCCAAATCCTTCAATTCTTTGGTGAGATCCATCCATACTTTTAAGTAGTTATTAGACTGATTTTGCCTCCATAATATTATCCTGAGACATTATAAAGGTGTAACAAAGCAAGCCTAAACTAATTACAGTGATTATCAAAGGACAAATTAAAACAAAATAATCGCAAAAAGACTTTTTATATTATATTAAATTTCTATTGTTTTGGTGTGAAGTGTTTAAACTTTTAAAGGGACAAGTGTAACATAAACTGTATTGTTGTGTGTGTATAGTATTGTATTATTTATTGTGTTGTTTTGGCCTTATTTTTACCCGACTACGGCAAAGCCAAAGGAGGGTTATGATTTTGACTGGCTATGTATGTATGTATGTATGTATGTATGTATGTATGTATGTTTGTATGTATGTATGTGTGTATCTTCATCTGTTCCCTCATAGCTTCTAATCTACTTAACGGAACTCAACATATGAGGTATCGTTAGAACCGTCTTAATTTTCCGCTGAACATAGGCTACGTGACGTGTCACAAAAAGTGATTTGGCGCCCTCTAGCGGACAAAAAGTAAGGCTTAAAAAATAAAAATGGAGATAAATACGCCGTGTTTGGTATCATTTGAAAGGGCCTCACTTGTACATTTCCAAAATATTGTTCAAATTTAAAATCACGCCCTCTAGCGGACAAAAATTCAAGAGTAAAAAAAAAATTAACACCAAAGTTGTTTAAATAAAAAAAAGTAAAAAACTAAAACCCGACTACGACAAAAAAAACGACGCTGAAAAAGTATGAAACAAGATTTTCAGGATAGAACAAAAAGAAAAGCCGTAGTCACACGTTATAGGTACCAACCTAAACACTTTAATACCGTGTGACTACGGCTTTTCTTTTTGTTCTATCCTGAAAATCTTGTTTCATACTTTTTCAGCGTCGTTTTTTTTGTCGTAGTCGGGTTTTAGTTTTTTACTTTTTAATTATAATTATGGGTCCGGCATAAGAAGAGGCATAGGTCTCCTAGTTCTACCTCTTCAAGTTCAAGTGCTGAGGAAAAGACTATTAGGAAGAAATCTCATAAGAAGGATTTAAAGAAGAAAAACAGTAGGATAGAAGCCTTAGTGCGTGTTCACGTACGCGCGACGCGACGCGCGGCGCGACCTGCGACGCGACGAGCGGCGCGTCGTGCGATTTTTGTGTTCACGGACACGCGATGCGTGCAGCGGCAGATATCATCGCACGCGCAAACACAAACGTATGGCAATGTACTACGCTGTTCATACAGACGCGGGGCGGTGCCCGCGGCGGCGCCCGCGGCGACGGCCGCCGCGATTATCGCGGCGACTTTTCAAGCGGGTAGCAAAGCACGCGGCGTTCTCAATCAAACCGACTAGTTTTAGGTATTGCTGATAAAGTAGTGTTTTTGGGGTCGCTGATTACAAAAATGAGAATGAAAATCCAAGATGGCGCCGACGAAAATTTTTGGTTTTTCCGTCATGGGTGTCGTTTTAATGGTTTTCGGGGTCGCAGATTATGAAAATGAATTCAATATGAAAATCCAAGATGGCGCCGAAGAAAATTTTTAGTTTTATCATCATGGGTGTGGTTTTCATGGTTTTTGGGGTCGCTGATTACGAAAATGAGGTCAAAATGAACATCCAAGATGGCGGCCAGGAAATTTTTGGTTTTTCCGTCATGGGTGTGGTTTTCATGGTTTTTGGGGTCGCTGATTACGAAAATGAGCTCAAAATTAAAATCCAAGATGGCGGCCAAAGAAATTTTTGGTTTTTCCGTCATGGGTGTCGTTTTCATGGTTTTTGGGGTCGCTGATTGCGAAAATGAGCTCAAAATTAAAATCCAAGATGGCGGCCAGGAAAATTTTAGGTTTTTCCGTCATGGGTGTCGTTTTCATGGTTTTAGGGGTCGCTGATTACGAAAATGAGGTCAAATTGAAAATCCAAGATGGCGGCCAGGGAAATTTTTGGTTTTTCCGTCATGGGTATCATTTTAATGGTTTTCGGAGTCGCTGATTACAAAAATGAGCTCAAAATGTAAATCCAAGATGGCGGCCAAGATTTTTTATGGTTTTTCTGTCATGGGTGTTTTGAGCTCATTTTCGTAATCAGCGACCCAAATAACCATGAAAACCACACCCATGACGGAAAAACCAAAAATTTCCATGGCCGCCATCTTGGATTTTCATTTTGACCTCATTTCCGTAATCAGCGACTCCAAAAACCATTAAACCACACCCATGACGGAAAAACCAAAAATTTTCCTGGCTGCCATCTTGGATTTTCTATTTGACCTCATTTTCGTAATCAGCGACCCCAAAAACCATGAAAACGACACCCATGACGGAAAAACCTAAAATTCTCCTAGCCGCCATCTTGGATTTTAATTTTGAGCTCGTTTTCGTAATCAGCGACCCCAACCAAAAATTTTTCTGGACGCCATCTTGGATTTTCATTTTGAGACCATGAAAACGACACCCATGACAGAAAAACCAAAAATTTTCCTGGCTGCCATCTTGGATTTTCTATTTGACCTCATTTTCGTAATCAGCGACCCCAAAAACCATGAAAACGACACCCATGACGGAAAAACCTAAAATTTTCCTAGCCGCCATCTTGGATTTTAATTTTGAGCTCGTTTTCGTAATCAGCGACCCCAAAAACCATGAAAACCACACCCATGACGGAAAAACCAAAAATTTCCTGGCCGCCATCTTGGATGTTCATTTTCACCTCATTTTCGTATTCAGCGACCCCAAAAACCATGAAAACCACACCCATGACGGAAAAACCAAAAAAAATCCTGGCCGCCATCTTGGATTTTCTTTTTGACCTCATTTTCGTAATCAGCGACCCCAAAAACCATGAAAACCACACCCATGACGGAAAAACCAAAAAAAATCCTGGCCGCCATCTTGGATTTTCCTTTTGACCTCATTTTCGTAATCAGCGACCCCAAAAACCATGAAAACCACACCCATGACGGAAAAACCAAAAATTTCCTGGCCGCCATCTTGGATGTTCATTTTGACCTCATTTTCGTATTCAGCGACCCCGACAAAAATTTTTCTGGACGCCATCTTGGATTTTCATTTTGAGACCATGAAAACGACACCCATGACGGAAAAACCAAAAATTTTCGTCGGCGCCATCTTTGATTTTCATCTTGACCTCATTTTCGTAATCAGCGACCCCAAAAACCATTAAAACGACACCCATGACGGAGCAACCTAAAATTTTCCTAGCCGCCATCTTGGATTTTAATTTTGAGCTCATTTTCGTAATCAGCGACCCCAAAAACCACGAAAACCACACCCATGACGGAAAAACCAAAAAAATTCCTGGCCGCCATCTTGGATTTTCATTTTGATCTCATTTTCGTAATCAGCAAAATCAAAAAATCAAAATTAAAATCAAAATTCATTTATTCAAACTAGGCTGATAATCAGCACTTTTCGAAGGTCAAAATTTACTTTACTTTACTACAGTGAAACTTGGCTAACTGGGACTTGGATAAGTGAGAAACCTCTATAACTGGAACTCATACTGGGGTCCCATGAGACAGATTTGGATATCTGAGACACATTTAACCAGGTTTCACTGTATTTACATTTTTATAAGACAGTCCCCCAAAAACGCCCACCCATCGACACTTCCTAGTGTTTAGCTGGAGAGAAGAAGTGGCGGAACAAACTCCCCAGCACACATCTGTCTGTTAGGTTGGTTAGAAGAACCAGACTCGATACAATAGCAAGGTGTCAGTTAAATTTAAGATTTACTACAGACACAATCAGTAATAAACAAAAGTATATAACAATAAACAATGTAAAAATAAAATAATAAATACATAACATAACAGTAAACTAATTTTGGAGAAAGTACACAAATAACAAACATTGTCCTGCGTTCAACTCAGCGACCAACTATTCTTATCATCTAAGTAGTCGTTAATAGAATAGTAAGCTTTTAAACAAAGATTAGATTTAACTTTGGCTATAAACTCATTAAATGGCAAGTCTAGAAAAGAAGATGGCAGTTTATATAAAATGTAATCCCGAGCCCTACGAATGAATTGTGAACTTTGTGAAGCCGGTGGAAAGGAGCGCGTAGTTTATGCTTATTTCTAGTGTTAAAGTTGTGGATATCACTGTTTTTAGTGTACAGGTGGATATTTTGTCTAATATATAAAATGTTGGCAAAGATGTACTGAGAAGCAACCGTGAGAATACCAATCTCCTTAAAAAAATCTCTAAGGGAAACTCGGGCACCCAGCTGATAAATTGCACGAACCGCTCTCTTCTGCAGAACAAATATATTTTGAATATCAGCAGCCTTGCCCCACAGCAGAATACCGTAGGACATAACAGTCAGCGACCCCAAAAACCATGAAAATGACACCCATGACGGAAAAACCTAAAATTTTCCTAGCCGCCATCTTGGATTTTAATTTTGAGCTCGTTTTCGTAATCAGCGACCCCAACCAAAAATTTTTCTGGACGCCATCTTGGATTTTCATTTTGAGACCATGAAAACGACACCCATGACGGAAAAACCAAAAAATTTCCTGGCTGCCATCTTGGATTTTCTATTTGACCTCATTTTCGTAATCAGCGACCCCAAAAACCATGAAAACGACACCCATGACGGAAAAACCTAAAATTTTCCTAGCCGCCATCTTGGATTTTAATGTTGAGCTCGTTTTCGTAATCAGCGACCCCAACCAAAAATTTTCTGGACGACATCTTGGATTTTCATTTTGAGACCATGAAAACGACACCCATGACGGAAAAACCAAAAATTTTCGTCGGCGCCATCTTTGATTTTCATCTTGACCTCATTTTCGTAATCAGCGACCCCAAAAACCATTAAAACGACACCCATGACGGAACAACCTAAAATTTTCCTAGCCGCCATCTTGGATTTTAATTTTGAGCTCATTTTCGTAATCAGCGACCCCAAAAACCATGAAAACCACACCCATGACGGAAAAACCAAAAATTTCCTGGCCGCCATCTTGGATTTTCCTTTTGACCACATTTTCGTAATCAGCGACCCCAAAAATCATGAAAACCACACCCATGACGGAAAAACCAAAAATTTCCATAGCCGCCATCTTGGATTTTCATTTTGGCCTCATTTTCGTAATCAGCGACCCCAAAAACCATGAAAACGACACCCATGACGGAAAAACCAAAAATTTCCTTGGCCGCCATCTTGGATTTTAATTTTGTGCTCATTTTCGTAATCAGCGACCCCAAAAACCATGAAAACCACACCCATGACGGAAAAACCAAAAATTTCCTGGCCGCCATCTTGGATGTTCATTTTGACCTCATTTTCGTATTCAGCGACCCCAAAAACCATGAAAACCACACCCATGACGGAAAAACCAAAAAAAATCCTGGCCGCCATCTTGGATTTTCCTTTTGACCTCATTTTCGTAATCAGCGACCCCAAAAACCATGAAAACCACACCCATGACGGTAAAACCAAAAATTTTCCTGGCCGCCATCTTGGTCTTCATTTTGACCTCATTTTTGTAATCAGCGACCCCGAAAACCATTTAAACGACTTACGACACCCATGATGGAAAAACTAAATTTTTTTTCGGCGCCATCTTGGATTTTCATTTTGAACTCATTTTCATAATCAGCGACCCCGAAAACCATCAATCAGAAAAAAAGTTCCGTCGCGGGTATCGCTTCATCGAGAATTGCCGCTGCGTGCGTCGCCGCGATAATCGCAGCGGGCGCCGCCGCGATTATCGCCGCGGGCGCCGCCGCGGGCACCGCCTCAAATTCAAATAATCGCGTATAAAATCGCTTCTCCGTGAACGCACTCATACACCGCCATATGTTTGAATTTAATCGCCCATCGCGTCGCGCGTCGCGTCGCGCGTACGTGAACACGCACTTAGAGGGGTTGATAAGAGAATTAAGAAAGAAGACTGACTATCATACTGGAAATACATCCCAGCCCTCTGTAGTACGCTATGTGGGTCGCAATGATTTTATACCAGTGTTTGACCCACAGACTTCCCCGGTCTCTGTTGATCATTGGATCCGGAACTTGGAAGGAATTGCCAATATGCATGGTTGGGACGAACGCACACTAATATGTAACTGTACTGCTAAACTTGGTGGCTATGCGAAAAGCTGGTATGAACACCAAGCATCCTATGAAATGAGTTGGACTGAGTGGAAGGTAAAGTTAATTAAAGCGTTCCCTTTCACTTAAAATAAACTGACACAAATGAGAGAATTAGTGAACCGAGTCAAGAAGCCTAATGAAGACTCTATTGAATTTTATTATGCTAAACTCGGGATTGGAATGTCATGCCATTTGAGTGATGAGATCATTACCGAAGCTATCATAGGTACACTTGGGAACCAACTATTAGAGATTGGTGCTAAATCAGCTGGATGCCGGGACACCAATTCCTTACTTCAGTACTTGGCTAGTATCAACACTTCGGTTGCTGTCAAAGAGCAAGACAAACCTGAAACTTCAGTGAAAAGTCAACCTGGACCAGACAGGGTGACAAAGTGTTTCTCTTGTGGCAAACCTGGTCACAAAGCAAGTAGGTGTCGCAAAAATGGAAAAGACAACAGAAAATGCTCATTTTGTAAACGATCGGGTCACACTGAAGTTGAGTGTTTCAAAAAGAAAAATCAAAGCAAACATTGTTCTTTCTGCAATATTGATGGTCACACATTGGAAGAGTGCAGGAAGAAGTCCAAAACCAGTACACAAAACCGTTCAGTACAAAAGGTTCAAACTGTATGCTGTGACTCCTCAGACAGGAAGTACTTTAAAGCTGTGATTGTTAATGGAGGTCCGGCAAATGCTTATATAGATTTTGGCAGCTCTTGTAACACCATGAAACACAGCTTCTTTGAGACACAGGACTTGGAGCTGAAACCCAACAATGACACTATTATAAAGGGATATGGAGATGCACTAACAACACCTTTGGGTATTGTTTCAGCTTCTCTTGTAGTTGATGGTGTGGAGAAGGTAAATGAATTTTATGTTGTCCATGATGACCTACAAGCAGTTGATGTTCTCATAGGACAGCCTTTTACAGAGAAACCAAATGTGGTTATTGTAAAAACCTCGACTGAGCTCAACATATTTGAAGATCAAATGGCTTTGCAAGTGACTGACTTGTGTGATTCTTTTGGCAAGATAAGGTTGTATCCTCAAGCTGATACAAAAATTACCCCTGGAGTAAACAAACTGTTGGTGAGACCAGATCCCATTGTTGACGGTGTTATGCTTATCAGGCTGAGCGAACAAAGAAAACCATTATGCGAAAAGGATGTTATAGGTGATAGTGTCGAATTACATGAGGGTCAGGCTTTTATAAAACTCATCAACAAGACAAACCGGACCCTGGAATTAAAAGAAAATGACTGTGTGGCCAGAGCAGAATTGGAAGACCATTGCTGTGATAATATTAAAGTGGGTGATCATTTAAATGAAGAGCAGAAGGCATCCTTGGACAAACTCCTTGCCAAGTATGAGCACTGCTTTTCTGGTAATGGAATGGCATTAGGGAATTGCAGTGTAGAAATGAGCATAAAGCTAACAGAAGACAGGATTATAAATTACAAGCCATACCGAGTGTCATTCCATGAAAGAGAAATTATTAGGAATATCATCATCGAAATTCTCAAGGCAGGGATCATCGAAAACTCAAAATCGCCTTTTGCAAGCCCTGTCTTGCTCGTGAAAAAAAAAGATGGAGGACGTCGCTTGTGCATAGACTACCGAGCACTTAACAAGATCACTGAAAAGGAACGATACCCTTTACCAGTCATACAAGATCTATTAGACAGGTTGGTGGGCCAGTCGGTATTCTGTTGTTTAGATCTGGCAAATGGCTATCACCAAATCAAAATTGCGGAGGAGTCAAGACCACTAACTGCATTTGTGACACCAGATGGTCATTACCAGTACAGAATGATGAGTTTTGGCCTCTGCAATGCCCCAGCTGTCTTCCAGAGAGCCATGAACCACATACTCGAGCCAGTTATCCATGAATGCTGTGAGGTTTATATCGATGATGTCGTTGTCTGGGGCGAGGACACCGAGCAATGTATGGCAAATTTAGAGAAGGTGCTTACATTAATTTCAAAGGCGGGTGTCAAGCTCAAGAAAGCGAAATGCTCATTTCTAACGCGCAGCATCGAATACCTGGGGCATGAGATATCGGGTGGCGAAATAAGACCTTCACCTCGTAAAATCATGGCAGTCTCCGATTTTAAGCAACCTAGAAATGTGCATGAGTTGCGGCAGTTCCTCGGACTCGCCAGTTACTTCCGGAAATTTATAAGGAATTTTGCGAGTATCGCACGACCGCTCACCCTACTCACCAAAAAGGCCGTGGAGTGGCGATGGGGCCCTGAACAAGATCAAGCCTCAAACACCTTAAAGGATATTCTTATCTCTGATCCAGTGCTGGCAATTTATCACCCGGAAAGAGAAACCCAAGTGCACACGGATGCATCAAAAGTAGGACTCGGTGGTGTTCTCTTTCAACGACAGCTTAATGGTGAAATGAAAGTTGTCGCTTATGCTAGCCGTCAAACAGCAGAAACGGAACAAAGATATCACAGTTTTGAATTGGAAGCTTTTGCTGTGGTGTTTGCTGTCAATCGCTTCAAAGTATACCTTTCAGGCGTTAAATTTCGGGTCGTGACTGATTGTTCAGCCTTGAGGATGGCTTGGCTAAAACGCGACTTGTCACCACGGATCGCCCGTTGGTGGCTCGATTTACAAGAGTACGATTTTGAAGTCGACCATCGACCCGGGACTTCTATGGTACACGTAGACGCCCTAAGCAGAAACCCTGTGACGGTGCACCATATACAGGAAAAGGCTCTGATTGATGCGTTGCAGGATGACGATAAGGAAATTCAAGCATTGCTGCTGAATTTGAAACTGGAACAAGAAGCCAACAAGAAAAAGAAAGAGGGGCTATCGAAAGATTATAGAGTCGTAGACGGACGGCTATGTCGTGTAATAGACAATGAGTTTAGACCGGTTTTACCTAAGAGTTCAAGATTCCACATTATGAAAATTTATCATCACGAACATGGGCATCTGGGAATCGAAAAGTGTCTTGAAGCAATACGAGCTAAATATTGGTTTCCGAAAATGAGAAAACATGTGACAAAATATGTGACAAGCTGTCTTGGATGCCAATTTACGAAGAAACCAACTGGGAGACAACCGGGCTTACTACACCCTATACCGAAGGTTGCCGTGCCCTTCCACACCTTACATGTGGACCACCTGGGCCCTTTTTGTAAGAGCAATGGGAAAACATATATTTTTGCGGTTATCGACGGATTCACTAAGTTCGTGTGGTTAGAAGTCGTTGCTACAGCCAATGCTAAAGGAGTAATTACTGCATTGAGTAAACTGAGTCACACATTTGGTTACCCCGAACGAATTGTTAGTGACCAAGGTTCAGCATTCACGGGTAAAGATTTCAAACAATTTTGCGACAACAACGCCATCAAGCATATTTTAAACGCAGTGGCGTCACCTAGGTCGAATGGACAGGTTGAACGTCTGAACCGAACAATCCTAAATTCTCTGACAGCTCACATGGGTGATGATCAAAAAGGATGGGATGCCTATTTACCGAAGGTTCAATTAGGTTTAAATTCAACGGTAAGCCAAGGGACAGGCAAGTCACCTTTAGAGTTGCTGTGTGGCTTAAGACCCCGTTTGCCCAATGATTTGCATGGGGCAGTCTACAATGAAGACATATCTACTTCACGAGACGAGGCTGCCCAAACTATTGAAAAAAATGCAGTTAAGATGAAAAGGCGTTACGATAAAGATCGGCGAGTTGTAGAACCGCTACTTATAGGTCAGTTGGTTATGGTAGAGCGAAAAATATTACGTCCTGGTCTAACAAGCGGAAAACTCGTCCAGCGATACGCGGGACCATATAAAATAACAGCTGTATTGCCCAATGATCGCTATGAGGTCACATCGTACACGAAAGGCAAACAAGCGTATAAAAATATAGTTGCCCGTGATAAGATTAAGATCTGGCATGCCGCATGATAGACGTCGAGAGTCCTCGTCTGATGAGGATCTGACAGAGCAGTCGTAAGGTGCTCTTTTATCGATTACCATGTAATTAATTTCTTATATTGCGTGACGTACGATACGTATGCCTCGGGGGCTTAACCAATATCACTCTACTATCACACTTGCCTAAGGGGCCTACATAGTGTTCACTTAAGTGCTTGCTTCCGGAGCCTTACAGCACAAATCTTCTCTAATAACTCTACTATCACACTTGCCTATGGGGCCTTCACAGTGTTCACTTAAGTGCTTGCTTTCAGAGCCTTACAGCACAAATTGTCAATTGCTCTATCATCACGCTTGCCTAAGGGGCCTACACAGCGTTTATTGAAGTGTTTGCTTATGGAGCTTTATAACACAAATTGTCAATAGCTCTATCATCACGCTTGCCTAAGGGGCCTACACAGCGTTTATTGAAGTGTTTGCTTATGGAGCCTTATAACACAATCCTCTGCACGTTAACAAACAAACGCTTGCCTAGCGGGGCCAACACAGCGTTTACTAACGTGCTTGCTTTCAGAGCCAGCAGGCGATTGCCTAGTTGCCTACGGGGCCTAAATCATGATACCCAAGACTTGCCTACGGGGCCTCTCCATTAGGTATTCAGTCTTTGCCTTTGGGGCTACATTTTATGTTTTACGCTTGCCTTCGGGGCCTCACAGCGCTAACATCTCTTGCCGAGAATGGTGAAGATCGCCGGTTGAACCCTGCAGCGAGTACGCGGCTGATCTGTCGTGCCAAGCTGAGGACTATCTCCTTCGGGGACCGAAGGACTGCAGGATGGCCGAACTATTAGACGAAGAAAATCGGATCTACACGGACAACACTAATTGTCTCGCGTCATGGGGACATCCCTACGGCGTTTGACAGTTGACGACTGGTGAATCCCCGCGCGAACGGAATCTGGAACGATGTTCGATTGTTTTTGCGAAGAGTTTATAATATGTGTAAAATAAATCCTTGAAGTTAATAAGTTGTGGTTAATAGTATGTAGTAGGTAGGTAGTAGGTAGGTAGTAGGTAGGTAGTAGGTAGGTAGTAGGTAGGTAGTAGGTAGGTAGTAGGTAGGTAGTAGGTAGGTAGTAGGTAGGTAGTAGGTAGGTAGTAGGTAGGTAGTAGGTAGGTAGTAGGTAGGTAGTAGGTAGGTAGTAGGTAGGTAGTAGGTAGGTAGTAGGTAGGTAGTAGGTAGGTAGTAGGTAGGTAGTAGGTAGGTAGTAGGTAGGTAGTAGGTAGGTAGTAGGTAGGTAGTAGGTAGGTAGTAGGTAGTAGGTAGGTAGTAGGTAGGTAGTAGGTAGGTAGTAGGTAGGTAGTAGGTAGGTAGTAGGTAGGTAGTAGGTAGGTAGTAGGTAGGTAGTAGGTAGGTAGTAGGTAGGTAGTAGGTAGGTAGTAGGTAGGTAGTAGGTAGGTAGTAGGTAGGTAGTAGGTAGGTAGTAGGTAGGTAGTAGGTAGGTAGTAGGTAGGTAGTAGGTAGGTAGTAGGTAGGTAGTAGGTAGGTAGTAGGTAGGTAGTAGGTAGGTAGTAGGTAGGTAGTAGGTAGGTAGTAGGTAGGTAGTAGGTAGGTAGTAGGTAGGTAGTAGGTAGGTAGTAGGTAGGTAGTAGGTAGGTAGTAGGTAGGTAGTAGGTAGGTAGTAGGTAGGTAGTAGGTAGGTAGTAGGTAGGTAGTAGGTAGGTAGTAGGTAGGTAGTAGGTAGGTAGTAGGTAGGTAGTAGGTAGGTAGTAGGTAGGTAGTAGGTAGGTAGTAGGTAGGTAGTAGGTAGGTAGTAGGTAGGTAGTTGGTAGGTAGTTGGTAGGTAGTAGGTAGGTAGTAGGTAGGTAGTAGGTAGGTAGTTGGTAGGTAGTAGGTAGGTAGTAGGTAGGTAGTAGGTAGGTAGTAGGTAGGTAGTAGGTAGGTAGTAGGTAGGTAGTAGGTAGGTAGTAGGTAGGTAGTAGGTAGGTGTAGGTAGGTAGTAGGTAGGTGTAGGTAGGTGTAGGTAGGTGTAGGTTGGTGTAGGTAGGTGTAGGTAGGTGTAGGTAGGTGTAGGTAGGTGTAGGTAGGTGTAGGTCGGTGTAGGTCGGTGTAGGTCGGTGTAGGTCGGTGTAGGTCGGTGTAGGTCGGTGTAGGTCGGTGTAGGTAGGTGTAGGTAGGTGTAGGTCGGTGTAGGTAGGTGTAGGTAGGTGTAGGTAGGTGTAGGTAGGTGTAGGTAGGTGTAGGTAGGTGTAGGTAGGTGTAGGTAGGTGTAGGTAGGTGTAGGTAGGTGTAGGTAGGTGTAGGTAGGTGTGGGTAGGTGTGGGTAGGTGTGGGTAGGTGTGGGTAGGTGTGGGTAGGTGTGGGTAGGTGTGGGTAGGTGTAGGTAGGTGTAGGTAGGTGTAGGTAGGTGTAGGTAGGTGTAGGTAGGTGTAGGTAGGTGTAGGTAGGTGTAGGTAGGTGTAGGTAGGTGTAGGTAGGTGTAGGTAGGTGTAGGTAGGTGTAGGTAGGTGTAGGTAGGTGTAGGTAGGTGTAGGTAGGTGTAGGTAGGTGTAGGTAGGTAGTAGGTAAGTAGTAGGTAGGTAGTAGGTAGGTAGTAGGTAGGTAGTAGGTAGGTAGTAGGTAGGTAGTAGGTAGGTAGTAGGTAGGTAGTAGGTAGGTAGTAGGTAGGTAGTAGGTAGGTAGTTGGTAGGTAGTTGGTAGGTAGTAGGTAGGTAGAAGGTAGGTAGTAGGTAGGTAGTTGGTAGGTAGTTGGTAGGTAGTAGGTAGGTAGTAGGTAGGTAGTAGGTAGGTAGTAGGTAGGTAGTAGGTAGGTAGTAGGTAGGTGTAGGTAGGTAGTAGGTAGGTGTAGGTAGGTGTAGGTAGGTGTAGGTAGGTGTAGGTAGGTGTAGGTAGGTGTAGGTAGGTGTAGGTAGGTGTAGGTAGGTGTAGGTAGGTGTAGGTAGGTGTAGGTAGGTGTAGGTAGGTGTAGGTAGGTGTAGGTAGGTGTAGGTAGGTGTAGGTCGGTGTAGGTCGGTGTAGGTCGGTGTAGGTCGGTGTAGGTCGGTGTAGGTAGGTGTAGGTAGGTGTAGGTCGGTGTAGGTAGGTGTAGGTAGGTGTAGGTAGGTGTAGGTAGGTGTAGGTAGGTGTAGGTAGGTGTAGGTAGGTGTAGGTAGGTGTAGGTAGGTGTAGGTAGGTGTAGGTAGGTGTAGGTAGGTGTAGGTAGGTGTAGGTAGGTGTAGGTAGGTGTAGGTAGGTGTAGGTAGGTGTAGGTAGGTGTAGGTAGGTGTAGGTAGGTGTAGGTAGGTGTAGGTAGGTGTGGGTAGGTGTGGGTAGGTGTGGGTAGGTGTGGGTAGGTGTGGGTAGGTGTGGGTAGGTGTGGGTAGGTGTGGGTAGGTGTGGGTAGGTGTGGGTAGGTGTAGGTAGGTGTAGGTAGGTGTAGGTAGGTGTAGGTAGGTGTAGGTAGGTGTAGGTAGGTGTAGGACCGGGTGTGGGTCCGGGTAGGTGTAGGTAGGTGTAGGTAGGTGTAGGTAGGTGTGGGTAGGTGTGGGTAGGTGTGGGTAGGTGTGGGTAGGTGTAGGTAGGTGTAGGTAGGTGTAGGTAGGTGTAGGTAGGTGTAGGTAGGTGTAGGTAGGTGTAGGTAGGTGTAGGTAGGTGTAGGTAGGTGTAGGACCGGGTGTGGGTCCGGGTAGGTGTGGGTGGGTGGTGTGTACGTAGCTGCGCGCAGCTCGCGCAGCCACACAAATACTAGTTATACTATACTAGCAGTTGCCCGCGACTTCGTTCGCGTAGAAAATTTGGACTTACGGGAGCCCTTAGTCCAGGTCTTCCTTACAAACTTAGCATAGATCTCCTACTCCTAAACTCTAGAAAAAAAAAAACAGTACATTTTTACAAACATGTGAAAGCCCTCAGACCTCCTTATTCTGGCCATGTTGCTAAACTCGCTAAATCCGTTCTTAGTCAACGTCTACTAACTATAAAGTACCTTCCTGCCAAAATTGTAGCACAAAAAAGGAAGGACTGTCATACAAACTCGCGTGAGCCCTTAGACCTCCCTAGTCCGGCCCTGTCGCAAAATCGGTTCTTAGCAAACTTCTACTCACCTACTACGTCCCTGCCAAAATTCAAGTTAGTAGCACACAAAATGATGGACTTTTAAACAAACTTGCGAGCGCCCTTAAACCTCTCTAATCCGGCCCTGCCACAAAACCTGTACTTAGCAGAGTTCTTCTAACTATAAACTACGTGCCTGCCAAAAATCAAGTTTGTAGCACAAAAAATTAAGGATTTTCTTACGAACTTGCAAGAACCCATAGACCTCCCTAATCCGGCCCTGTCACAAAATCTGTTCTTACCAGACGTCTACTAACTATAAACTACGTCCGTCTCAAAAATCAACTTTGTAGCTCAAAAAATGAAGGACTTTCATACAAACTGGCGAGAGCCCTTAGACCTCCCTAATCCGGCCCTTACTCAAAATCTGTTCTAAGCAGACGTCTACTAACTTTAAACTACGTCCCTGCCAAAAATGAAGATTGTGGCACAAAAAATGAAAGACTTTCATACAAACTGGCGAGAGCCCTTAGACCTCCCTAATCCGGCCCTGTCACAAAATCGGTTCTAAGCAGACGTCTACTGCGTATTAACTACGTCTCTGCCAAAAATCAAGATTGTAGCACAAAAAATGAAGGACTTTCAAACAAATTTGCGAGGGCCCTTAGACCACCCTAATCCGGCCCTGTCGCAAAACTAATTAATAGCGGATGCCTACTGACTATAAACTACGTCTCTGCCAAAAATCAAGATTATAGCACGAAAAATTAAGGACTTTCATACAAACTTGTGAGGGCCCTTAGACCACCCTAATCCGGCCCTGTCGCAAAATTAATTCATAGCAGACGCCCACTGACTATAAACTACGGATCTGCCAAAAATCTAGATTGTACCTAGCACAAAAAATGAAGGAGTTTCATACAAACTTGCGAGGGCCCTTAGACCACCCTAATCCGGCCCTGTCGCAAAATCCGTTCTTAGCGGACGTCTACTAACCATAAACTACCTCCCTGCCAAAAATCATCTTTGTACGTCCAGCGGTTTTCGAGATTTCGTGATGAATCAGTGAGTGAGTGACCTTTCGCTTTTATAGATATAGATAGCTTTTGCCAGCGGCTTCGCACGCGTAGACTACATGCTTCTGTTCTGTCACTATCACAATCACAATAACCATCACTGTCACAATCACAATCACAATCACTATTACTATAACAATATCAATCACTATCACTATCACTATCACAATCACTATCCCTATACCAATCACTATCACTATCTTAATCACAATCACTATCACTACCACAACCACTATCAAAATCACCATCATCGTTATCACAACCATTATCATCGTAATCACAATCATCATCATCATAATCACTATCACAATCATCATCTTCATTATCACAATTATCATCATCGTAAACACAATCATTATCATCGTAATCACAATCATCATCATTATCATCACAATCATCATCATTGTTATCACAACAAATCAACAATAACCCTGTATAGAATAGATAATACATATAGTTGAATCCGCCGTCTTCTGGATCTCAAAATAAATGTCATATTCGTAATCAGCACTCCTGATATTCTCAGAATCGACACCCATGTTGATTTTTAGACATTTCAACCCCATCGCACCTCAACTTACATGGGATGATGGTATTTCAGGTCCGCCACATTAAATCTTAAAATCGTTGTTTTTGTGATACACCCGATACACCATACAAACAATAACCATGTTGGTTTTCAGACTTTGTCACTGCATTTCCCCCTTTAGGGGTTGAATTCTCCCCACCGGAGTGTTCCCACGTTGCCGTCGTGGTGGGGCTTGCGTGTCTCAATGACCCTTGGGGCTCTGCCGGTAGATATACTCATGCCGGAAAGGTCCAAGGCGAGAGACCAGACAAAGAGGACACGCGGGGGGTGCGCCGCCCGGAGACGTGAACAGTGTTCGGGTCCTCGGGCGGCGCGCCTGTCGCAGGAGGAAACCCTACTCGCTGCTCTCTGGTTCGCGTCTGCTCATCAGACGTGACTGTGAGGGCAGCGAGTAGGCTGAGGGAGATACGATGGGAGAGAGAGGGACCATACCCTTTAAAAGGAACAAACATGGAAAGAACAATTGAAATAGTACTACCCCAGGGCGGTACCAGCTGCTCCGCAGTTGGAGAATCCGCCACGGTCCCTAGTGGACCATCAAGCCCCTCGTATTCTGGGGGGGGCAACAATCGTTCTTCGCCGATTGCCAGTGGCAACAAGAGCCGAGGAGGCTCCCGGTCTGGAAGTCCTGAGACCGGTAGTGAGTTTGAAGATGTTGGTGTGCCTGACAAGGTGTCGGGCGAGTGCCGGGAGAAGTCTCCCGGCAAACTCTGGCGGGGGAGCTCGCTTGAGCGGCGACGAGATTCGGGGTCGGATTCTGACTCCGGGTCGGGCGCTAGCTTGGCGGGCTCCGGACGCGAGGTTTCGGGGGCTGCTAAGGAAAACGCAGAGCGTTTCCTTAAGCGGCCCAGAGCCGGAGCCGGAGCCGAGGAGTCGTCGTCCGGCGGATCGGACCGACTTACCTCGGCCCGAAAAATCCCTCGGGGAAGGCGTGCCGCTTCCCTGGAGGCTGCCCGGCGAGCCAAGGGGGACGCCGGAGAAGGGCTCCATCTCGGCCGAAAGGTTATCTCGTCGTCATCTTCTGGCGGCGAGATGGAGACCGGTGGAGAGCGCGGTGAGCCTGGTGAGCCAGAGACCGGTGTTGAGGCAAACACTGGTGGAGACCAGGTCACCGGCGGCGGCTCCGTTGGTGAGCGCCTGGCCGGGTTTGCGGAGATCGTGGGGGCCGCAATACATGGCGTCTCTTTAAAGAGGACGCATGAGTCCAAGAAGGCCGCGATTGCCGCGGCCTCGGCCTCCATTGTGGCGGCAGCGGAGGCGCTGTGTGGCGGACCTCCGTCGGACGAGGTGTCCGTTCTGCGGGCGGAGGTCACGCGCCAGGCGGTCGCCATAGAGCGTCTCCATAAGGAGAACGCGAGGCTCCAGGCGAACCTGGCCAAGCTCCGAGGAGCCTGCCCCGAGGAGGTGCCTCAAGACGGGCGCGGGCAAAGCCAGCCTCTGCCTGCCGGAGACCGGGACCTGAACCTGGTTCTGCAGAGGCTGGCTGACCTCGAGAGGGGGCACTCCCTCTTAGAAGGCATTGTTCTTCGGCCCTCCCTGGGGGCGAAGACTTATGCGGGTGCGGCAGCTGGCAACCCTAGGGCAGGGCCATCCAGCCAGCCTGAAGGCGGGGCTCAGCCAGGTGGAAAGCCGGCCCCAGCGCCACCGCGTAAGACGGCTGCCCCTCGGAAGGGCAAGGCGGGACCACCTCCGAAGGGTAAGCCGCCTGCCCAGGTGAAGGGTAAGGCCGCCCAGGAGAAGGGTAAGCCGCCTGCCCCTCCGAGGGGCAAGGAGCCTGCCCCTCCGAATAACAAGTTGCCTGGCCAGAAAAAGGGCAAGGCGCCCGCGCCCACACCTCCTCCACCCCCTGAGCCTCCCGTGGGCGAGTCAGGATGGGAGGTAGCAGGTGAAAGGCAGAGGGAGCGAAAGGCGGCCCAAAAGGCTAGGCGTAGAGAGCGCAAGCGTCGGCAGAAGAAGCGGAGCGCTGCGGCGAGGCTCCGTGCCCCGAAACACGCGGCTGTAGTAGAAACGCTGCAGCCAAACGCGGTTAGTAAGGGCATGGAGTACGGAGGCGTGCTCGATGGGCTGAAGGCGACGGTGAACCTCGAAGAGCTCGGAATCATCGGGGGCCTCCGAATTCGACCCACCGCTACAGGGGCTCGATTGTTGGAGCTCCCCGAGGGTTCGAGCGCCTCGTCGGCGGATGCTCTGGCTGAGAAGTTCAGGGCGTCCCTAAATGCGGACGAGGTCCGGGTGTCCAGGCCCATCAAGTGCGCAAGCCTGCGCATCGTGGGTCTGGACGACTCGGTCTCCGAGGAGGAGGTGTTGGCCGCCGTCACCGCGGCTGGGGGGTGCTCTGCCGAGCAGGTCAAGGCGGGCACCCTGCGCCCGGACCGCGAAGGCATGCTGACTGTAACGGTCAGCTGCCCTGTGACGGTGGCGAAGAAGATTGCGGAGGGTCGCACCCTCAAGGTGGGCTGGTCGAGGGCGCAGGTCAAGCTCCTGGAGCCCAGACCTCTGAGGTGCTTTCGCTGCCACGTGGGGCAGCACGTAGGGTGCCGATGCACCTCGGAGGTGGACCGCAGCGAACTATGCTTCCGCTGCGGTCAGCCCGGTCACTGGGCTGCGGCTTGCCTGGCCACGCCGCACTGCGACGCATGTGCGGCGGCTGGGAAGCCGGCCGAGCACCGGGCAGGGAGCAAGGCCTGCGCTCCACCCGCCAAGGCCAGGGGAAAAGGGAGGCCCTCCGCCACCAACCCCACCGTCGCCAACGCAGCGGCCGCTGCCGCCGCCGCCGCTGCTGCCGCCGCCGCTGCTGCAGCCGCCGCTGCTGCCGCCAAAGCTGCTGCCGCCAAAGCCGCTGCCGCTAAAGCCGCTGCCGCCAGAGCCGCTGCCGCCAAGGAGGCCCCGGAGGGGGCTGAAATGGACTGCCATTAATGGCCCCATTAAGCCTCCTCCAGGCGAATATCAACCACTGCGCCTGCGCTCAGGATCTGTTGCTCCAGAGCATGGCGCAGTGGTCGATCAACATCGCCGTGGTCGCTGAGCCCTATTTCGTCCCGCCCAGGCCAGACTGGGTGGAGGACCTCAGTGGCTCAGTGACCATCATTGCGTCGGCCGCCGCCGGCACCCCGGCCCTTGAGATGGTCAGGAAGGGTCAGGGGTGCGTAGCAGCACGGTTCGGGGAGATTGTAGTGGCGGGTGTCTACTTCTCCCCGAGCCGAACTCTCGCCGAGTTCCAAAACTCCCTCAGGGAGTTGAGTGTCGTCATCGGAGGCTATTCCCTTCCCGTACTTGTGCTCGGGGACTTCAATGCCAAGAACTTGGCTTGGGGTTCTCGTTACACGGATGTGCGGGGTAGGATGGTCGAGTGCTGGGCTCTGGAAACAGGCCTGGACATCCTGAACCGGGGTTCTGTGGCCACGTGTGTGCGGATGCGGGGTGAGTCGGTGGTGGACATCTCGTTCGCCAGCCCCGCTCTGTCGCAGCGTGTCGCTGACTGGCGCGTCATGGAGGAGGTGGAGACCTACTCCGACCACCGGTATATCCGGTTTGAGGTCTCTGCCCAGTCCTCAAGCGCGCCAGTCCCGCAGACCCCGAGTGGTCCGCGTTGGGCGCTGAAGCAGCTGGACCGGGAGCTCCTCCTGGAGGCCGCGATCGTGTGGTCCTGGGGGTCATCCCCAGCCAGGCCCGCCGACGTCAACACCGAGGCGGCTTGGTTCCAGGAGGCCATGTCCGAGATATGCGACATGGCAATGCCCCGAGTCCGGCCAGGAAGCGCCCGGCGTCATGTGTACTGGTGGTCGCAAGAGCTGTCGCACCTGCGTCAGCAGTGTGTGGTGGCGCGGCGCCGGTACACCAGGCATCGCAGGCGCCGCATTCGTCCTCCGAATGCGGAAGCCGTGGAGGCGGAGCTATATGAAGGGTACAGAGCGGCGAAGACCGCCCTCTCCGAGGCTCGTCGGCGGGCCAAGGATCAGGCCCGCGAGGAGATGCTGGAGACTCTCAACAGAGATCCGTGGGGGCGCCCTTATAAGGTGGTGCGGAATCAACTCCGCACCCGGGGCCCCCCGCTGACGCAGAGTCTCCGGCCTGAGCTCGTGGAGGACGTGGTGAGCGTTCTGTTCCCTTCGCGAGGGGAGCATCGTCCCCCGCCAATGGCTCCGCCACCTGCGGTGCCGGAAGCGGACCAATCAGGATCTGATGACGACATTCCGGAGGTGACTGGGGTAGACCTGAGAGTGGCGGTACGGAGGCTTAAGGCCAAAAATACCGCCCCGGGGCCCGATGGCTTGCCTGGCAAAGCCTGGGCCCTGGCCTCAGAGGCTCTTGGGCCCCGACTGGAGGGGTTCTTCAGCGCGTGCATGGAGAGAGGCCAGTTCCCGCGTCGTTGGAAGACGGGGAAGCTGGTCCTCATTCAGAAGCCCGGGCGCCCTGCGGACTCGCCGTCCGCATACCGGCCCATTGTGCTGCTCGACGAGGTGGGCAAGCTCTTTGAGAGAGTAATTGCAAACCGCCTCGCCGAGCACCTTGAGGGAATGGGTCCGGATCTTGCGGAACACCAGTTCGGTTTCCGCAAGAGGCGCTCGACGGTGGACGCCATCATGCGCGTGAGAGCCCTCACGACGGGGGATGAGGTCTCTCGGGGCGGTGTGGTCTTGGCGGTGTCTCTCGACATCGCCAACGCCTTCAACACCATGCCCTGGAGCTGCATCAAGGAGGCACTCCGGTATCACCGGGTGCCGGCCTACCTTCGTCGTGTAGTCGGGGACTATCTGACAGACAGGGCTGTCATCTACCCTGGTCAAGACGGACAATGGAACCGGCGAGAGATGTCGTGCGGTGTTCCGCAGGGTTCGGTTCTGGGGCCGCCCCTGTGGAACATCGGTTACGACTGGGTGCTGCGTGCCGACCTCCCTGACGGCGTCAGCGTCGTTTGCTACGCGGACGACACGCTGGTGCTGGCACGGGGGGAGTCGCACGAGGCGGCGGCCGCGAACATGACACGCGGGGTTGCGATAGTCGTTGAGAGGATCCGGCAGCTGGGTCTCGAGGTGGCGCTTCACAAGTCCGAGGCCATGTGTTTCTATGGGCGTGGGAACGTGCCACCGTCGGGATCCCAGCTATCGGTGGGAGGGGTTTCCATCGGCGTCGAGTGTACTTTAAAGTACCTCGGACTCGTCCTCGATAGCCGGTGGAACTTCGTGGAGCACTTCCGACGTTTGGCTCCCAGACTGGAGCGGGCCGCGGCTGCCTTTAGGTGGCTCTTGCCCAATCTGGGGGGGCCAAACGCCTCCTGCCGTAGGCTGTATGCGGGGATCGTGCGGTCCATGGCCCTTTACGGGGCCCCGGTGTGGGCGCGTGCCGTGAAAAAGCGGGCCGTCCACTACCTGAACGCGCCCCAAAAGGTCATGGCCGTAAGGCTTGTCCGCGGGTACCGCACGATCTCCCGCGAGGCGGCGATTCTCCTTGCCGGATTGCCGCCGTGGGATCTGGAGGCGATAGTCCTCGCGCGCCTACGTGAGTGGCGCGCGGAGGCGCTTCACCGGGGGGTCACTCTGCTGCCGCGGCACATTGCTGCGCGGCGGACAGACCTCCGGTGCGATCTCATGGCGGCATGGAGACAGCGACTGTCGCAACCCAGCGCAGGGCACGCCACGATAGTGGCGGTAAGTCCCCTCTTTGAGGAGTGGCTGGAGAGGCGCCACGGCGCCCTCGCCTACCGTCTGACGCAGGTCCTCACCGGACACGGGTGTTTCGGGAGGTACCTGTACCGAATCAGGCGGGAGGAAACGCCCGGATGCTTCCACTGCGAGGATCGACCGGAGGACACGGTGGAGCACACTGTGGAGGCGTGCCCTGCTTGGGCGGAGCCCCGCCGTGTTCTCGTAGCGGCGATCGGCGGCGGCGACCTCTCGCGCCCGGCCCTGGTGCAAGCCATGGTCCGGGGCGAGGAGGAATGGGACGCCGTCGCCTCCTTCTGCGAAGCAGTGATGCTAGCGAAGGAGGTGACGGAACGAGAGAGGGAGAGAACCTCTCAACGTCCCAGCCGCCGCGGAAGGCGCTCCGGGCGTCGGGGGTCACGCGATGACCTCCGGCCACCGTAGACGCGGGCCTGTGGACGGTGAGTAACGGGCTAGCTCGCCGTCCGGCCGTCGTCATGACGGCAACAGACCGTTTCGGCGGCGCGTACGTGCTCCACGCGCGCCTCAAAGAGATGTCAGCAAGGAGGGGCCCGCAAGGGCCGACGCCCGTCGGGGCTGTGGATATCGAAAGGTTACCGCGGCTCCGACACAAGGGCGAAGAAGAAGGAACATGGGTTTGGTTTTTAGTCAGTAGAAGTCTGACACTCCCCTTCGCTCTGCCCAAGAGCGGGGGGGGTTATTCGATGATTTTCCATCCACCAAAAAAAAAAAAAAAAAAAAAAAAAAAAAAAAAAAAAAAAAAAAAAAAAGGGGGTTGAATTCTGAAAAAACCTGAAACACAAATGTTAACTAATTTATCGATAGGAGTACTCCTGTGAAGTTTCAAATAAAATAGTCCAACTAATCTTATTTCCCCATGTAAACTTTGGACCCCCGTTTCAACCCCTAAGGGGGTGAATTTTGAAAAATCCTTGCTTGGTGCACCCCTAAACCTATGTGCCAAATTTGGAATGTCTAGACTCAGCGGTTTGGGCTGTGCATTGATTTTTAGAATTTATCACCCCATTTCCCCTTCTTAGGGGTTGAATTCTGAAAAAACCTGAAACCCGTTTCTACTCATTTATCAATAGGAACACTTCTGTGAAGTTTCGAATAAAACAGTCTATCTTATTTCTCCATACAAACTTTGGACCCCCGTTTCAACCCCTAAGGGGGTGAATTTTGAAAAATCCTTGCTTGGTGCACCCCTAAACCTATGTGCCAAATTTGGAATGTCTAGACTCAGCGGTTTGGGCTGTGCATTGATTTTTAGAATTTATCACCCCATTTCTCCTTCTTAGGGGTTGAATTCTGAAAAAACCTGAAACCCGTTTCTACTCATTTATCAATAGGAACACTTCTGTGAAGTTTCGAATAAAACAGTCTAACTAATCTTGTTTCCCCATACAAACTTTGGAGCCCCGTTTCACCCCCTTAGAGGATGAATTTTGAAAAATCCTTTCTTAGTGCACCCTTAGACCTCATATGGAACCTACTTGCCAAATTTGGAGTCTGTAGACCCAGCGGTTTGGGCTGTGCGTTGATGGTCAGTGAGTGAGTCAGTCACTTTCTTCTTTTATATATATAGATAAAGCTAAATTACCACTGACTGACTTATTGACAGAATTGTTCTCCCAGATGGTGGATCCCCATCCCCATACATCCGGGTATATTTTGACAGATTCGTAAACAACTAACTCTCGTGAGTATGGGAAAAGTCCTAAACCCCCCCTTTCCCCACCCCTTCTCCCCCCTCCCTATCGTATCTCGGAAACAAAGAGATTTTTCGTGTTTTTTTTTTGGGATTCGTATAGAGGGGGCTCGGTTAAGTAAAAATCATTTTTCAAAGTGGCCCCCCTTTTCCCCCTTCTCGCCCCCTTTAGGCAGATCTCGGAAATAAAGAGATTTCACGTGTTTTTTTTTAAGGATTCCTATAGAAGAGGCTTGGGGAAGTAAAAATCATTTTTCAAAGTGGCCCCCCTTGCCCCCCTTCTCCCCCCTTATAGGCGGATCTCGAAAGTTACGAGACTTGGAACGATTTTTTTTTCAGATTCATTTATAGGGGCATTGCGTTAGTCGAAATCATTTTTTGAAACTCCCCCCTCTCCCCCCCTTCAACCCCCCCCCCTTCACCTCTTTTTTTACTACTGAAAAAATTTTTGATTCTTACCTAAAACTATTGAGGGGCGTTGAAATTTGTATACCCTCCCCAACCTCCCCTAAAATTAAAAGGGCTGTAACTTCATGACGGTTAGAGATAGTCGTTAGGTGTTTGAACAAATATTATAGTAGGCGTCGAAACCTGTCCGGTGGTGGTACAGCGGTAAAGCGAAGGTATCCCGTATCGTAGAGTTAATGTCATGATAGCTTTCCGGTGGTAGGTGGGTTCTGAGTGGAGCGAACCTGCGAGACCCAAATGGAGCGAAGGGGGGAGGTGGCGAGCGAAGCGAGCCGGCGACCTCCTTAGCGTAACGAAGGTTGAGTGGGTGACGCGTAACTCAGGGGCGACGACAAGCAAACTTTAGGGTAATGTTTTTTTAGTAGTAGTAGGAGGGAGTAGGTGTAGAAATAAGACTCGGTAAGACTTCAGACTAGTTTAATGGTAGACACGTTGCAGACACAGAGATAGGTAGTGTGTTGGTCAAGGCAGACAATGAGAAGGGGCGTTGACAGATGACACACAGATATATATACATTATGTAGGGATGACCATAATATTAACTTACTAAATAGTGATGTTACAACATCCCCCTTGTTGAGTTTCATTTAACTCTAGACTTACAATCATTTAAGCGTACCAACTAATGAGACTATACATTTGACAAAGCTTACCATTATCTTATTGCTAGACAACAACTTAATTTAAGGTTAATTATTTTTAATCTAATGTTTCTTAATTTATTGGTTTATTAAATTTAATCTTTAATCTAATTTAATGTAACTTAATCAATTTCTTCTATTAACCTTCTTGGAGGTTTTACAATGCGACCAGACCTAGTTGTTACTGGTTGAGATGAGGTTCCTTGGGGTCCAGACTCCTGTCCCCTTCCTCTCTCCCCTGTGAGGAGTTGGCTCGCATAGGAGGGTTTGCACAGCTATGAGAGTACTTATGTCTTAAGTGAATTCTATTTCTTCTATACTTGACACCATTAACATCCTCAACTACATATGACCTATTGTTCATTAGTCTCTGTTTTACAATCGCTTGCTCCCAACAGCTTGTGGGGCTTCTTTTAAAGTAAACATGGTCATTATGGTGTAGCATTGACAATGGCTTAGCATTTCTATTGTAATACTTTGACTTATTTTCATTATTTCGTTTGACTGATTCTTTATAATCTTTAAATGTTACTACTTTTGGTTTCAATTTTTTATATGACACTGGAATGTTATCTCTTAAGTTTCTTGACATTAATAATTGTGCTGGTGACGACAAGTTATTTTTTGGTGTGTTTCTATACTGCAATAAAGCTATGTAAGGGTCTGTTTTATTTTCTTTACTTTTCCTTAACATATTTTTAATTATTTTTACAGAACTTTCTGCTTGACCATTAGACTGAGAGTGATATGGGCTAGTTACAACATGTTCTATGTCCCATTCCTGTAAAAAGTTTCTAAATTCTAATGACTGAAAAGGAGGACCACCATCGGACACCAATGACAATGGTATTCCATGACGAGCAAATATTGACTTGAGATGTATAATGACATTTTGTGCTGTACTATTTTTGTTCAGAAGTGCTATCTCTATGTACTTTGAGTAATAGTCTGTGACAATCAAATATACTGAACCATCAAAATGCATTAAGTCTAATCCCACTTCTGACACCATGTAGAAATAAGACTCGGTAAGACTTCAGACTAGTTTAATGGTAGACACGTTGCAGACACAGAGATAGGTAGTGTGTTGGTCAAGGCAGACAATGAGAAGGGGCGTTGACAGATGACACACAGATATATATACATTATGTAGGGATGACCATAATATTAACTTACTAAATAGTGATGTTACAACAGTAGGTAGGTAGTTGGTAGGTGGTAGGTAGGTGATAGGTAGGTAGTAGGTAGGTGTAGGTAGGTGTAGGCAGGTAGGTAGTAGGTAGCCCAAGTAACACAATCACGTCTAAAAACGGACTATAAGATATCTAATAGACTTTAATTTTATATGTCCCAAGTAATATTCAAGAACGCTTATAGACACAGTTTAGTATAAGTGGGCACAACCTTATCCCTTCTCATAAGAATGAGTTAAGAAAACATGAATAGATAGAGATAAGAGTTGTAAATTTTCAAATTGTCTGTAGAGATTTTTCTAGTGTCTCACTAAACTGTGTATAGATCACAAATTTTACTAGTAGATAGTTTAAAGATAAAGTTGAGACCTTTAAAGAAGTCTTTATTTGTCAAGTTTTTAAACCAAATTAACTGAAGACTAACAACTTTAAGTTATATTTGATTTGTAATAGACAACGACACATAATGGCGCAGAACTTACAAGAGTTATTTAAACTTATTATTGTATTGCATCATGGCGTACCAAATTTCTTATTTTTTACATTACTGTTTTAGCTAGTTAATAATGGGTAAACAAGCAAATCTATATGCGATTGATATTCTATCGGCGAATATTATGTAAAACTCTCATAAAATAAGAGCGCCCGCTGTAAATGTAAGATTAAATATTTTTATTACCAAAAATGAATATTAATTATAATAAGTATTTTTTTTTAATTTCATTTTAATGTCTAAAATACTCATTTTATTTAAAATAAAGTAATTGAAAACATATTAAATATTTAATTAGATATAATTTAATGATAAGAACATAAAAATAAGCATTATAATATGTAACGAAAATCATTTGAAGCGAAAATAGGTAATAAAAATGGCGTCAAGATAAAATTTACTAGAAAAACGAATCTAATAGAACAAACACACTAGAGAATTTTCTGTAGTATGGCTCTAGCTCCATGACAAGAATAATTTCACTTGCTACATACTAAACTATCTAGTGAAAGAATAAACAAATTTATGAGTGGTTTAATATTACCTAGTAACTGTCATCTCTGTATTCCTATTTATCTACTCACAGTATTTCTAGACATTCATCAGTAAATAGGTAATTTGATGTGTTGTAAACGAAAGACGATTTTATGCAGTAACAGAGCAATTTAATTAATCAATACGTAGGTACACAGAACCGTAGGTAGTCCATCAATTTTAACATCGATTGTCACTTTTTTGTTCTCTCAAATTTTGAAAATATCTAGTGAGATTATTCTTCAGCCCGTGATGCTAGTTTTTTTTTATTTAAATCGTTCTTGGACTCTGCAGCAATGTTCTCGGATCCTTTGGTAGAGTAACGGGTTGAAAAATATTTATTACTAGCTGTTGCCCGCGGCTTCACCCGCTACAACACGAAAATTATCCCACGGGAAGTTAAAATCGGGATAAAAACTATCGTATATGTTAATCCAGGTTATAAACTATCTGTGTACCAAAATTTATCCAAATCCATTCAGTAGTTCTTGCGTGAAAAAGTAACAAACATACACACTCACAACTTTCGCCTTTTATAATATTAGTGCGAAGTGCGATTTGGAATAAGTTCAAGACTATGTGAGTTATAGCATGAGTTGCTGACCACTGGCGCAGATCCGTTTTGAGGCAATAGGGTATTTCACCAAAAAAATCTAATTAGTCCGTCAGATAGATTTTCAATAAATAATGGACACGTATTTTTTCTTTTTTCACGTAAACAAAATATGAAGACGATACAGTGCTTCGAAAAGTCGTGTCAAGTCGTGTGACGTCATAAGGATAGTACTTTTTTACCCACTAAGTGACGCCAAAAACCCCCACTCTTGATCTTTGACACATTTTATTTTCGTCAATTTTTATTATATTGATAAAACAAAAAACACGTATCCAATATTTTTCGATAATCTAACAGACGGACTAATTAGATTTTTTTGGTGAAATATCCCCCCCTATAATATCCCTATTGGATCGACTTTCGTCTTCCTCATTTGTATTGTTTTCACCCAAATAAGTTAGGTACTAGAAAGTTTCGATTCTGAATCTGAATTATTTTGCAACTCTTCTTCATCTTGCTTCCTTTTTAAATATTTACCGATTTTTGACAAAAGCCACCAGACATATTATTTTTTTTACTGTCCCCATTGCATAAAATCATCCAATTCAAATATTTAATACAAATGCACTTAACTTAGCCATTTTTAAGAAAAAATCCACTAAAGCCACGTTTTCACTATCATTTAATTAGACAAACTTAAAAATATCTATTAAAGTATTTTATCTAGACGTAAGTCTCTTTAGAAACAAAGATAAGAGTACCAATAGCTAAAATAGAACGTTTTATCTTAAAATATATCAACTTATCTATAAAATTAGTTCAAGTTAGGTACCTTTAGGCTTTATTCACTATTTGTAGAGCATATTATCTTAAAACATTCAATATACCTCTAAACGTACTTAAAATAAGTGTGCTATAGAACAAATGCCCTAAAAATAATCCAGCTTGAGAAAAATAACTCTAAAAGAATACATTTTCTTTATTGCAACCATCTTTAGAAAGCCCCTATCTGAAGATTAACCAAGAATAGACTGTCAATAGACAGATTTGTTTTAAACCTCCGAGACTGTGTTACTTGGGAGGTGTAGGTAGGTGGTAGGAAGTAGGTAGTAGGTAGGTGTAGGTAGGTAGGTGTAGGTAGGTATAGGTAGGTAGTAGGTAGGTGTAGGTAGGTAGTAGATAGGTGTAGGTAAGTAGTAGGTAGGTAGGTGTAGGTAGGTAGTACCGCGAGGAGGCTCAGGAAAGTAAAAACCATTTTGAAAAATTGACCCCCTTGCCCCCTTCTCCCCCCCTTAAGGCGGATCACGGAAGTTAAAAGACTTGGAACATTATTTTTTCAGATTCATTGAAAGGAGCAATGCGTTAGTCGAAATCATTTTTCAAAGCTCCCCTCTCCCCCTCTTCACGTCCCGCGAGCTGCGCGCAGCTCGCGCAGCCACGCAAATACTAGTAGTTATATAAAACTACAAAGCCAATGACTGACTCACTCACTGATTGACATGTCGTTTCTCGGAATGGGTGAGAGATGGGTTAGGGGTATGTTTTGCAAAAATGTGTAATCTAACCATCGAGTAGAGAAAAATTATAGGGAAAGTTCAAATCCAAGATGGTGGGCGAGTCCATTTCCGGTTTCGGTAGGGGAAAGACTTGGATAGATTTTGACTCAAAGGTCTTATTCGAAATCTAAAAACATTTAAAAAAAAAGTAAAAAAAAAAAAAAAAACAAGATGGCGGCCGCGCCAGGACGTTTTGAAATTGTCGACTTTTTTCACTGGACTTTGACCAATTGTTTTCTTCTACCAAATTCCAAAACCGCAAAAGTAGAGTTTGCCAATTTGTTGGTAATTTTAATGGCAATATGGAAAAATTATGATATTGTGAAAATCCAAGATAGAGGACGCTGCGGCGGCCATTTTGTAAAAAGTTGGAAATTTCGATTTTTTTCAAATCCATTTTTCGGGTAGTTGACAACATCAGACTGGTTCAAGTTGTACCAAGCGGTTGTCTGTTTTGTTGACGAGTGTTGCCTGGTGCAAAAAAAATCCCCATTTTTAGGGTATTTTCCCAGATTTTCTCCAAAACATGAAAAGTAGAAATAACGACATTTTGAATGGAAATTTTACACAAACGCCAAGAATGGGGTCCCCCAAATGACATTTGACCATTTTCATCACTTTCAGCTGGCAACCCCGAGAGCCATTGGTGCTTGAATTTTTGGGTCAGACCCGACTTTGGCGAATTTGTTTGTTCTACTAAACTCAAAAGTTGGCATCACCAAGGACACCAGTTTGTGGCCTATATCCCTGAAATTTTAGGAAAATTATGACTTTTCAGAAAAAAAAGATGGCGGACAGTGTGGCGGCCATCTTGTAAAAATGATGAAAAATCCTTATTTTCGACACGATAAATGGGACAGCCGGCGCACCGTCTGACCGGATTGTGTTGTCCCGTTAAGTAGTGTTGCCTGGTGCAAAAAAAAAATCCCATTTTTAGGGTATTTTCCCAGATTTTGCCAAAAACATGAAAGTAGAAGTAAAGACTTTTAGAATGAAGACTTTGACTAGCTGGCAACATTTGGGTTCGTTGAATGACATCACGATAGCTTTTTCTCGGTGGTAGGCAGATCTTGAGTGGAGCGAAAGTGGAGGTGGCGAGCGAAGCGAGCCGGCGACCTCCGTAGCGTGTTATAGTAGGCGTCGAAATCTATCGTGTGGTGGTACCGGTAAAGCGAAGTAAACCGTAGCGTAGGGATAAGGTCACGATAGCTTTTCCTCGGTGGTAGGCAGGTCTTGAGTGGAGCGAAGAGGGGAGGTGGCGAGCGAAGCGAGCCGGCGACCTCCGTAGCGTAACGAAGGTTGAGTGGGGAAGCGTATAAGTAACTCTCATGAGTAGCTAAAAAGTGCAAAACCTACCCTTTTTGCCTCTTTTTCCCTTCCTACCCTTTTCAAAGTTGCCCCATTTGCCCCCTTCTCCCCCCCTTTAGGCGGAACTCGGAAGTTAACAGACTTGGAACATTTTTTTTTTCAGATTCATTGAAAGGGGCAATGCGTTAGTCGAAATCAATTTTCGAAGGTCCCCCTCTGCCCGTCTTCACGACCCGCGAGCTGCGCGCAGCTCGCGCAGCTCGCGCAGCCACGCAAATACTAGTAGTTATATAAAACTACAAAGCCACTGATTGACTGACTGACTGATTGACATGTCGTTTCTCGGAATGGGTGAGAGATGGGTTAGGGGTATGTTTTGCAAAAATGTGTAATCTGATCAAGTAAGTAGAGGAAAATTATAGGGAAGATTCAAATCCAAGATGGTGGGCGAGTCCATTTTCGGTTTCGGTGGGGGAAAGACTTGAATGGATTTCGACTCAGAGGTCCTATACGAAACCTAGAAACATTTGAAAAAAAAGTAAAAAAAAAAAAAACAAGATGGCGGCCGCGCCAGGACGTTTTGAAATTGTCGACTTTTTTCACTCGACTTTGACAAATTGTAATTCAATGACGACGTTGATGTAGTCCGCTGTCTGCACTGTCAGCAGTTCGGTCACGTTAAAAAATACTGCGTTAACAAGTCACCTACCTGTGCTAATTGCTCCGAAGCACATGAAACAAACGACTGCCCGCATAAGGACAATTTAAATTTTATACCTACTTGCGTGGCGTGTAAGCGTTTTAAAAAACCATTTGACCATCGTTGCGGGTCACCAGAGTGTACTACCTACAAACTTAAGCTCGAACAGTTAATCCTCAACACAAACTACTAAAATAATGGATAGTTTAAATATAGGACAATTAAATCTCCACAACGATAGGGTAGCAACTTCTGAACTAGACAAATTAATTATCGATTACAGCTTGGACATAGTACTTGTTCAAGAGCAATATCAAAACGCGCGCTTACGTCATAAAGTAGTTCAGCTGGATTCAAAGTCACGAGCCGGAATTTACGTAGCGCGTTCTTCTAAGTTTACAGTAACGTCTTTGCGTAACCTCATGACGCCGCACTGTGCCGTTGCGGAAGTCTCCTCGGCTTCCTATAAAGTTTACGTTGTGAGCTGTTACTTTCAATATTCAGACCCTGTTGGTCTTCACATACATAACCTCCGTCATGTCTTGCGGTCACTCGCTGGCTGTGAAGTTATCGTTGGCGCGGATGTTAACGCGTCCTCGTCTCTGTGGTATGGCAAGGTTCGGTCTACGGATTCCGACCGACGTTCCGCTGTCGAAGATTTCATTGCTGAAATGAACCTATCGATTCATAATACCCCAGATGCACCACCTACTTTTTGCAGCCAAATGGGCGAATCTTGTATTGACGTCACACTTTCTAGTGCAGACGTTCGCTTGGATAGGTGGCGTGTCCTACCTGATGCGTCATGTAGCGATCATCGGCTTAGCGTGTACGAATTTGTTCCGATGTTTACTCAAGGTCCGTCACATTCACATATCATTGGTAACTTTAGGTATAAAAGTAAAGGCGCGAATTGGGAATTCTTTAGCTTGCTTTTTGCGTCTAACACCAAAGACTTCACTCGAGACGGGCTATCAGCTGAAGAAAGTGCTGAAATTATGTCAGACGCCTTCACTTACTGTGCTGACATCGCCATTGGTCGCGGATCTATGACCAATATCCGCAGATGTGATTGGTGGTGTGACTACCTAATTGAACAACGTAAAAGTTATCGCCGAGCGCGTAGACATTTAAATAAGCTTAAAAAGCGAAAGGTCACCGGAGACCCCCTAACCTCTGCCTTAAATGCGTTTAGAGTTGCCAAGTCCCGCTACAGAGCATCAGTAGAAAAATCTAAAGGTAATTTACTGCGGAAAATAGTAGAAAAATTAGATAAAGAAGGTCCGTGGTCTCCTTTGTATCACGAGTTCAAAGCAAATCGATCAGTGGATCTTGCGTTCGTCGAAAACATCAAATTAAACAACAAGCACACCACCGGAATTGAGGAGACAACCGAAGTTTTATTAAATACGTTGATACCTGATGATTTGCCTGATAATGACAATGACTACCACAAGCAGATCAGGGCGTGGGCGGCTGTGCCACCTGAATCACCAGCGTCAGACCTTCCATCCATTGACGAATTCATTAAAGTTGTCAGGAAACTCCCACTCAACAAATCGTCAGGTGAAGATAAAATATCTAATCGGATGATAATAGAAGTATGTAAAACAGCGGCCGACGCGATTTTAAGTGTTTACAACCGTTGTATCGCAGAAGGCGTTTTTCCTCGTATATGGCGACGCGGCTTTATACGAATAATTCCGAAAAGTGGCGACAAGCCTCCGGACGATCCTAAGTCTTACCGCCCTATAACACTGCTACCATCTTTGGGGAAACTCCTGGAGCGTCTTATCGTTCCGCGTTTACTACCAGACGGACCGAAATTTCACAACAACCAATTCGGTTTTACCGTGGGAAAATCTACCGTAGACGCGGCACTTTCTGTCAGAAATATTGTCAATACATCCGAACATAAGTACGTAGTTGGGATCTTTCTAGATATTTCTGGGGCTTTTGATAACGCATGGTGGCCGATGCTACTCCTTAAACTGAAAATTCGTGGTTGCCCTAAAAACATATACAATCTTGTTTGCTCGTACTTCTTAAATGGTTCCGCGAAACTCAAACTCGGACATCATTCTATGTCAAAGTCCCTTACCATGGGATGCCCTCAGGGTTCGGTTATGGGTCCGTATATATGGAACGTAGGCTTCGATGACTTCCTCGCGATTCCACTTCCATGCGGCTGTTCATTAACCGGTTACGCGGACGACGGCCTGCTGCTCATTCAGTCAAGTACTCGGGCTGGACTCGAAAATTTGGCTGACACTTGCCTAAAATTAATATCCCAGTGGGGTGATCGTAACCGTCTGACCTTTGCACCACATAAAACTTATCAACTTCATTTAAAAGGTAATCTTAAATCATGGCCTAGTATTAAATTTAATAACGTTCCCGTGAAAAAGAAGGAGTCTGTATGCTACCTTGGGTTTGTCTTAGAGAAGAATTTTTCATTCATTGAACACATAAAAACAGTCGGTGAAAAAGCTAAAAAGAACTTTTATGCTTTAACGAGAATATCCAAATCTACATGGGGTTTATCATTTTTAACTCTAAAGACGATCTATGGGGCTACTTACTTGGGGTGTATGTGCTACGGGGCACCAGTTTGGGCCGACAGGGCCACCATTGGAGCGGTACGACGTAAATTACTTCAAAGCCAGCGGTTGGCTTTGATTTTCTTGTGTAAAGCGTATAGGACGGTTAGTACTGAAGCCTTACCGGTACTGGCAGGGGTACTTCCAGTCGATCTTGAAGTACAGCGCCGTGCTTCAATGTACTACTGCGCACGAGAGACCGCGGACACAGACTTTTTAACGCAACGTGACCGTGCTAAAATAGCTAGATTACTTAAACCACAGACTGACGTCTGGGAGGAACTTTTGTCTGAATGGCAATGTAGGTGGGATAATTCCATCAAGGGCCGACATCTTCACCAGTTCTTTCCATCCGTTCGTGAGCGGCTGGCCAGGACATGGCTGGAGGTGGATCACTGTGTCGCCCAATTTCTCACAGGTCATGGTAACTTTAAGAGTAAATTATTTTCCTTCAAGCTTGTTGCCTCGCCTTTTTGTCAATGTTCTACATCTGACTGCGAATTTGAACAAACTGCACATCACATTTTATGGGAGTGTAGTCTTTGGCAAAATGAACGTAATATTATGTTAAATAGTGTACAGGTTACATCCGGAGTTATTTAATAAACGGACCTTGTAGAAACTAGAACAAATTTCCGTGCGTTCAAGCAATTTTGTCATACCTATTATTGGAATCAAATATAACAGCTCACAACTTAGGACCCAGTAATATTAATGACAATAATATCCGTGGTGCTAGGCAACTGGGCTTATCTCAGTTGTATACGTCCCTGTGTGCCTATTGGCCTTGTTCTGTTCTGTCTCCTGCTGATATGGAGGGAAGTGGAAACTATGTTTTTTTTCCTACTCCTCCGCTATTCTTTTCTGATTAATTTCGTTGCGGGATCCAAGACAGTTAAATCATTTCTCTGGGACTTCGTCGAGCTTCATTGTCTCGGCGCTTTTCTTGTGGTCGCCACTGTTGATTCTGGCTAACAGGAGTTACAGTGGTTTGGGAATAGTGTGGCGGGCTATACGAAACCTAGAAACATTTGAAAAAAAAGTAAAAAAAAAAAAAAAACAAGATGGCGGCCGCGCCAGGACGTTTCGAAATTGTCGACTTTTTTCACTCGACTTTGACAAATTGTTTTCTTCTACCGAATTCTAGAACCGCCAACAAAGAGTTTGCTAATTTGTTGGTAATTGATGGCAATTGGAAAAAATTATGACATTGTGAAAATCCAAGATGGAGGACGCTGCGGCGGCCATTTTGTAAAAAGTTGGATATTTAAATTATTTTCAAATCCATTTTTCGGGTAGTTGGCAACATCAGACGGGTTCGAGTTGTACCGAGCGGTTGTGTGTTTTGTTGACGAGTATTACCTTGTGCAAAAAAAAACCCCGTTTTTAGGATATTTTCTCAGATTTTCCCCAAAAACATGAAAAGTAGAAATAATGACATTTTAAATAAAGACTTTGACTAGCCGGCAACATTGGGGTCCTCCAAATGACATTTGACTATTTTAGTTCGTTTTAATTGGCAACCCCAAAAAATATTGAACTTTTTCAATTTTGGGACTTTTTGACTTTGGCGAATTAGTTTGTTTTACCAAACTCAAAAGTTGGCAACACCAAGTACACCGGTCGGTGGCCTATATTCTTGACATTTAAGAAAAATTATGACTTTTCAGAAAAACAAGATGGCGGATGCTATGGCGGCCATCTTGTAAAAACGCCGAAAAATCCCAATTTTCGACACGATAATTTTGACAGCTGGCATCCCCCGACCGGATTGTGTTGTACCTAGCGGTTGTGTGTTTTGTTAAGGAGTATTGCCTGGTGCAAAAAAATTTGCCATTTTTAAATTATTTTCCCAGATTTTCTCAAAAAACATGAAAAGTAGAAATAATGACATTTTAAATAGAGACTTTGACTAGCCGACAACATTGGAGTCCCTCAAATGACATTTGACCATTTTCATCACTTTCAGCTGGCAACCCCGACAGCCAATAGCGCTTGAAATTTTGGGTCAGACCCAACTTTGGCGAATTAGTTTATTTTACGAAACTCAAAAGTTGGCAACACCAAGGACACCACTTGGTGGCCTATATCTCTGAAATTTCAGAAAAATTATGACTTTTTAGAAAAAAAGATGGCGGACAGTGTGGCGGCCATCTTGTAAAAATAATGAAAAATCCTAATTTTCGACACGATAAATGGGACAGCCGGCATCCCCCGACCGGATTGTGTTGTATGAAGCGATTGTGTACTTTGTTGTCGAGTGTTACCTTACGCAAAAATTTTCCCCATTTTTAGGGTATTTTCCCAGATTTTTCCCAAAAACATGATTAGTGGAAATAACGACATTTTGAATGGAAATTTTACTTATACACCAAAACTGGGGTGCTTCAAATGACATTTGACCATTTTCATTCTTTTCAGCTGGCAACCCCGAGAGTCATTTGGGGTTGAATTTTCGGATCAGAACCGATTTTGGCGAATTCTTTTGTTTTACCAAACTTAAAACTTGGCAACACCAAGTACACCAATCGGTAGCCTGTATCCTCGATATTTTAGAAAAATTGTGACTTTTCAGAAAAACAAGATGGCGGACAGTGTGGTGGCCATCTTGGAAAAATTATGAAAAATCCCAATTTTCGACACGATAAATGGGACAGCCGGCGCACCTTCTGACCGGATTGTGTTGTCCCGGTTGTGTATTTCGTTAAGTAATGTTGCCTGGTGCAAAAAATAAATCCCATTTATAGGGTATTTTCCCAGATTTTGCCAAAAACATGAAAGTAGAAGTAAAGACTTTTAGATAGAAGACTTTGACTAGCTGGCAACATTTGGGTTCGTTGAATGACATCACGATAGCTTTTCCTCGGTGGTAGGCAGATCTTGAGTGGAGCGAAAGGGGAGGTGGCGAGCGAAGCGAGTCGGCGACCTCCGTAGCGTGTTATAGTAGGCGTCGAAATCTATCGTGTGGTGGTACCGGTACAGCGAAGTAACCCGTAGCGTAGGGATAAGGTCACGATAGCTTTTCCTCGGTGGTAGGCAGGTCTTGAGTGGAGCGAATAGGGGAGGTGGCGAGCGAAGCGAGCCGGCGACCTCCGTAGCGTAACGAAGGTTGAGTGGGGAAGCGTATAAGTTCATTGAAAGGAGCCTATCCCGTGGTGGTACCGGTAAAGAGAAGGGATAATGTCATTATAGCTTTCCGGTGGTAGGTAGGTCCTGAGTGGAGCGAACCTGCGAGACCGAGTGGAGCGTAACGAAGGTTGAGTGGGTGAAGCGTTACTCAGGGGTGACGACAAGCAAACTTTAGGGTAATGTTTTTTTAGTGGTAGTAGGAGGTAGTAGGTAGGTGGTAGGTAGGTGATAGGTAGGTAGTAGGTAGGTGTAGGTAGGTTGGTAGTAGGTAGGTGTAGGTAGGTAGGTAGTAGGTAGGTGTAGGTAGGTAGTAGGTAGGTAGTAGGTAGGTGTAGGTAGGTAGTAGGTACCTAAGTAGTAGGTAGGTAGTAGGTAGGTAGCAGGTAGGTAGCAGGTAGGTAGCAGGTAGGTAGTAGGTAGGTAGGTAGAAGGTAGGTAGTAGGTAGGTAGAAGGTAGGTAGTAGGTAGGTAGTAGGTAGGTAGGTAGTAGGTAGGTAGGTAGTAGGTAGGTAGTAGGTAGTAGGTAGGTAGTAGGTAGGTAGTAGGTAGGTAGTAGGTAGGTAGTAGGTAGGTAGTAGGTAGGTAGTAGGTAGGTAGTAGGTAGGTAGTAGGTAGGTAGTAGGTAGGTAGTAGGTAGGTAGTAGGTAGGTAGTAGGTAGGTAGTAGGTAGGTAGTAGGTAGGTAGTAGGTAGGTAGTAGGTAGGTAGTAGGTAGGTAGTAGGTAGGTAGTAGGTAGGTAGTAGGTAGGTAGTAGGTAGGTAGTAGGTAGGTAGTAGGTAGGTAGTAGGTAGGTAGTAGGTAGGTAGTAGGTAGGTAGTAGGTAGGTAGTAGGTAGGTAGTAGGTAGGTAGTAGGTAGGTAGTAGGTAGGTAGTAGGTAGGTAGTAGGTAGGTAGTAGGTAGGTAGTAGGTAGGTAGTAGGTAGGTAGTAGGTAGGTAGTAGGTAGGTAGTAGGTAGGTAGTAGGTAGGTAGTAGGTAGGTAGTAGGTAGGTAGTAGGTAGGTAGTAGGTAGGTAGTAGGTAGGTAGTAGGTAGGTAGTAGGTAGGTAGTAGGTAGGTAGTAGGTAGGTAGTAGGTAGGTAGTAGGTAGGTAGTAGGTAGGTAGTAGGTAGGTAGTAGGTAGGTAGTAGGTAGGTAGTAGGTAGGTAGTAGGTAGGTAGTAGGTAGGTAGTAGGTAGGTAGTAGGTAGGTAGTAGGTAGGTAGTAGGTAGGTAGTAGGTAGGTAGTAGGTAGGTAGTAGGTAGGTAGTAGATAGGTAGTAGGTAGGTAGTAGGTAGGTAGTAGGTAGGTAGTAGGTAGGTAGTAGGTAGGTAGTAGGTAGGTAGTAGGTAGGTAGTAGGTAGGTAGGTAGTAGGTAGGTAGTAGGTAGGTAGTAGGTAGGTAGTAGGTAGGTAGTAGGTAGGTAGTAGGTAGGTAGTAGGTAGGTAGTAGGTAGGTAGTAGGTAGGTAGTAGGTAGGTAGTAGGTAGGTAGTAGGTAGGTAGTAGGTAGGTAGTAGGTAGGTAGTAGGTAGTAGGTAGGTAGTAGGTAGTAGGTAGGTAGTAGGTAGGTAGTAGGTAGGTAGTAGGTAGGTAGTAGGTAGGTAGTAGGTAGGTAGTAGGTAGGTAGTAGGTAGGTAGTAGGTAGGTAGTAGGTAGGTAGTAGGTAGGTAGTAGGTAGGTAGTAGGTAGTAGGTAGGTAGTAGGTAGGTAGTAGGTAGGTAGTAGGTAGGTAGTAGGTAGGTAGTAGGTAGGTAGTAGGTAGGTAGTAGGTAGGTAGTAGGTAGGTAGTAGGTAGGTAGTAGGTAGGTAGTAGGTAGGTAGTAGGTAGGTAGTAGGTAGGTAGTAGGTAGGTAGTAGGTAGGTAGTAGGTAGGTAGTAGGTAGGTAGTAGGTAGGTAGTAGGTAGGTAGTAGGTAGGTAGTAGATAGGTAGTAGGTAGGTAGTAGGTAGGTAGTAGGTAGGTAGTAGGTAGGTAGTAGGTAGGTAGTAGGTAGGTAGTAGGTAGGTAGTAGGTAGGTAGGTAGTAGGTAGGTAGTAGGTAGGTAGTAGGTAGGTAGAAGGTAGGTATTAGGTAGGTAGTAGGTAGGTAGTAGGTAGGTAGTAGGTAGGTAGTAGGTAGGTAGTAGGTAGGTAGTAGGTAGGTAGTAGGTAGGTAGTAGGTAGGTAGTAGGTAGGTAGTAGGTAGGTAGTAGGTAGGTAGTAGGTAGGTAGTAGGTAGGTAGTAGGTAGGTGTAGGTGGGTGTAGGTATTTTTCAAAGCTCCCCCTCTGCCCCTCTTCACGACCCGCGAGCTGCGCGCAGCTCGCGCAGCCACGCAAATACTAGTTATTATACTATTAGGAATCAGAAGTGAAATACGTGAACAAAATAAACAATGTTTATTATCTATTAAATTACACTTTAACAAAAATATCACGACAAACATTTTAAACAATAATCAAATAGAAATAGCACTAGCAAAATGGAATAATCAGTACACGAGCAAAAACATAAACCAAAAATAGCGAAGCACACGATAATAGCCGGGTAGCAAGTCCTTTCCGAGCGCCGTCCAAGCAAAAAGTGACCGTTGCAACGCCGCTCGCCTCGTTTTATGAACTTCTGTCGGTTGCCGCACGACGACCGTACGTTGGCCGCACGGCTACTGGCTGATGGCGTGACTTTGAGCCAACACGGCCTCTCCTGACGCTCTGACGTCCTCGTCAGCTTCCAACAAGGCGGCTGAGTCTTCGCTGTCTCCTTGATAGCGTGTCTCACACAACGCCAGGGGGGCGTGCTGGCACCGTGGAGTGCCACACACAACTGCGCCAGTGGGGCGCGCTGGCACCGTGGAGTGCCGCACACAACTGCGCCAGTACGGCGCGCTGGCACCGTGGAGTGCCGCACACAACTGCGCCTGTGGGGCGCGCTGGCACCGTGGAGTGCCGCACACAACTGCGCCAGTACGGCGCGCTGGCACCGTGGAGTGCCGCGCACAACTGCGCCTGTAGGGCGCGCTGGCACCGTGGAGCGACACGCTTAACACGTCAGTAGCGCGCTGGCAGCCTGGAGCGACGCGCTTAACACGTCAGTAGCGCGCCGGCAGCCTGGAGCGACGCGCTTAACATGTCAGTAGCGCGCTGGCAGCCTGGAGCGACGCGCTTAACACGTCAGTAGCGCGCCGGCAGCATGGAGCGACGCGCTTAACACGTCAGTAGCGCGCTGGCAGCCTGGAGCGACGCGCTTAACACGTCAGTAGCGCGCTGGCAGCCTGGAGCGACGCGCTTAACACATCAGTAGTGCGCTGGCAGCCCGGAGCCACGCGCTGTACGCGCTAGTAGGACGCGCAGTCGGCCTGCAGCGACGCGCTCGGCCTGCAGCGAGGCGCTGGGCTTCAGCGAGGCGCTCGGCCTGCAGCGACGCGCTCAGCAACGCCAGTAAGGCGCGCTCGGCAACGCCAGTAGGGCGCGCAGTCGCCTTGCAGCGACGTGCACGTTCACGGCGTCACTGTGGCAAAGCCCTGGTAACCACTGCTAAGGCCAAGCAGCGTTGCGTTGCGTCCAAACACACGCCACACATCCTTGTGTAATGGTTAGGTACTCTGCAAACAAACAAATTTACAATTACAACAGAATTTTGTTCCGCTCGATCACTCCTGACCAAACTTTAGTTCCATTGGGTGGCACCAAATTCGACTCTCATTAATTAAATCAAATGTACTGGAAATTATCGAAAATACAACACTCAACTACCTTGAGTCATATACCATAGTCGTTCACACCAACCTTAAAAATTCTATTGCAACAAAAACTGCTGAAATCGGTTTAAAGAATTTATTTATTCTCTCTGAACAATACATAGGTTCACTTAAAAAAATGAGATACAAAGTCAAATCATCGAGTAAAACCTTTAACACCAAAGCTCTCTAACCAAGTAGTACAACAAGAGAGTAATCTCATTCATTAGGAACATTCAAGTCGAGAATCAAATTCAAAGAAACATTCACCAAACAAAACTTGTCAGACAAGAATACTAATAGGCACATAGGGATGTATAAGCACATTGTTAGCATATCACACAGACTTCTTCCAAAACACTGTAGGCATAGGCTCCAAGTTTGCATACCCCTCAGATGTCGACTTCCACACACACTGTAGGCATAGGCTCCAAGTTTGCGTACCCCTCAGATGTCGACTTCCACACACACTGTAGGCATAGGCTCCAAGTTTGCGTACCCCTCAGATGTCGACTTCACACACACTGTAGGCATAGGCTCCAAGTTTGCATACCCCTCAGATGTCGACTTCCACACACACTGTAGGCATAGGCTCCAAGTTTGCATACCCCTCAGTGGCTGTTGACATAGACACATTGTTAGCGTATCACACAGACTTTCACACACGCAGCTGAGGCCACGCGCTTGACCAAACCACACGTTCTTATGTAATGGTTACTCTGCAAAGAGACAAATCTACGACAGAATTTTGTTCCACTCGGTCACTCCTGACCAAACATCAATTAGGTCCCACTCTCGTTGATAAAATCAAACGTGGCTAAACTGGAAATTATCGAAAATACAATAATCAACCACCCTGGGTCATGTACCATTGTCGTTTAAATCAATCTTAAAAACATTATTGCGTCAAAAAAATGCCAGGTTCACAAAAATCATCGAGTAAAACCACAGATCTCTAACTAACTAGTAAACAAGTCGATCTCCCGTGTGTATCACTATTTGACTTCACACTACGGTTTTTCCAGACCCTGACCTCAACCAGAGCTAAACGCACAACATACAACAAACACCCACTGTCTACTCGAGTTTCCTCAAAAACCTTCAATTTTAATCGGACTACGACTACACAATAATTACTGGTAATGTCTAACACAATACAGCCGATAGAATCTCTTAACCACTCGCTTGCTTCTGGCAACGATTGTTTCCAAAACCAAAACTCTCTCGCTTGCTTGCGGCAACGATCGTTGCCAAAATATATTTTTTGTTAAACAACTCTAAACTCTATTTTAAAGACTGTAAAGTCCTTTCAAAACGCCTTTAAACCATAGATTATTAGATTGTTTATCATTTAGACGCAAGTTTGCAACATCACCCGACGAATTTTTTTTTACAATTAATAAGTGAAGTTTGAGGCCGACATTTTGTGTTTCTTTGTGCTTTGTGTCCTTTTATTTTTAATGACGATTTTTTACCACAATCGTTATTGTTTCTTGTTCAATAGTACAAATAACTAGTCTAGTTTATAAAAATGACGAAAAACTATATACCTTTCGCGCAAACTTTTTCACAATTTCACGTTATTCGACAAACCGGCAAAATATGCTCGACCTTAACTTTAGCCTCTTATAAAATATTTTACACTAAACTTTTGTCAAAATAACAAACGTTACTCTTTTCCTTATCTTTTTGTCTACACAAAACAATAAACAAAATTACGCTAGGTCTCTCGTATCGATTGTAAATCAAGTTTTAATGAGGGGCGGCTGCGCCGAGTGTTTAGGTCAAATGTCACGAGCAAAGCTCGACGGTTTTCTTGAAATCGAAAGCAAGCGAGCGGTTAATTGGCTTACAACCACAACTGTACTTCATCAAAATCCTTATAAACATCAACTGATACGTAACTCATTGGCATCTTTCTTAGCCTATCATGTGTATTAGGCACCTTCTTTAATAAAGCAAAACTTATCAGACTTTACAGTGAACCTGATACGGCCTACGTCTTCACACGAAAACAAGTCAACTGATCATATTGCGTAGGGGTTTGCATTTACGCAGACCATGATTATTTAAGTTTGATGTGCGCCAACAACTGCACTTTTGGGTTTCAAATATACGGAAAACAAGACTTTTGACTGTATTTTGTTTAGCATCAGATATACCACAAATCGTAACGTTACCCCACACCAAGAATTTCTCCTGTATCGTGGGTACCTTCACAAATATTTTAAATTCACATACACAAGTACCCGACTTTGAAAAAAAACTAACTAGGTCATGCAGATACTTGTACTCATAACGTCATTATAGCACAGTGACCATATTATCGGCTTCACGCGGACACAATGACCGAAATTCGTGTTTAAAATGAGTCCACGTGCTGTTATTGGTCAACCAATCGTTATGCGACGTATTAGCACCACCATGTAAATAACCACCAATGCGTCCGAGGCATTGCCAGTCACCCCAGTGACCTTATAAACACACACATAACATCACGCCTGCAATCCCCGAAGGGTTAGGCAGAGGTAACCAGTATACCCACATTTCGCCAATTATGGACATAAGCTTAACCATGTAATAGGGGTGAGCCCATTGTCACCAACAGGGCACAAATCCAGAAAATAACACTTTGCCCGACTCGGGAATCGAACCCAGAACCTTCATGCTCAGTAGTCGCGCTTGCGACTACTAAACCAACGAAATATTAAAATGGTTCGATCTTACTTGTATCAGGAACGAAAGTAAACCAAAGGTCATGTCCGGAGCGTCGCCTCAACCGCGAGAGCGGTTACACAGGACTTCGCGTCCTCACGCGGCTCCTACGACGATCTCGTTCGCGCTTGGAACGGCGATCGGATCCCGAAACTTGCTACGTACGTCACCTCCCACTCCGCTTATGGTGGCTACAAGATCGCTTAGAACGAGAGGCACTAGTTTTTGAACGCGAAAAACTCGATATATCCATTGCTAACTACTACCCGCTTTTATCTTAAATTAAAAGCCTGAAAACTAGTTTTTAACTTGTGGGCGAAGATATTCTTTATCCCACTTCTGATATTAGGAATCAGAAGTGAAATACGTGAACAAAATAAACAATGTTTATTATCTTTTAAATTACACTTTATCAAAAATATCACGACAAACATTTTAAACAATAATCAAATAGAAATAGCACTAGCAAAATAGAATAATCAGTACACGAGCAAAAACATAAACCAAAAATAGCGAAGCACACGATAATAGCCGGGTAGCAAGTCCTTTCCGAGCGCCGCACGTACGGCAAAACGATCGATTTACGACGACAAAAGTATTTATTACGAAAGTTTGATACATTTAATTATTTAAACATATTTTTGAGTGGCTATTACCTATCCTAAGCAGTTTGACGTTTTCTAACTCAACCTACGGACCTATAAGTACTGATTTTTTATAAATTGAAAGTTTATAAATTGAAATAAAACAACTCAAAATCAATTGTAAACTATGTTTTATTTAAAAAAAAAACATTATAAATCATCTTCTCCGTCATCGTCTTCCTCATTCTGATTGTTACCTAAAATCAAAATCATCAAAATCAATATATTTAATTTGTCCAATATATACTTATGTAATCGTTCAATACATTTACAAAAAGAAAATTTGAAAAAACTGTCACTTTTTAACACAAAATACAGTTCAAGTCTTTTAACTGTTCGCATTTCCCCGTTATCATTTCGACTACCTGAAACAAAAACAACAAATACTCAGAAATGTGCAAATATGTGCAGCTAAAACTAGTTTCCTCGCAATAACAACAATCAGAGTTATTGATAACAAACAAATTTAAACTGGAACTCGTTGGAACTTTTTAGAAAAGCTCTCACGAATATTTTTTCTACAGCAATACAAGATTATTTTAAGTCTATCGATATATTTAGATTATTCTCTATCTTTAAAGTGTTGAAAGAACTCAATAATAGGTTTAAAATTAAGTACTTACTACATGGTAATGCATCCATACTAAAAAACAAGATTTCACTTTAAAACAACTGCACATCAACACAACGTATCCGCACCGAGTTTAGTAGAATACTGGCTGCACGCCTGACAATAAGCGAAGAGTCGAACAATAGCGGCTTTTGCAAACGAGTTTCGCTCGCAAAAAAAAAATCTTTTGTTGATTTTAGACCATTGAAGGGTTGAGAACACCTAACATATGTAATAAGCGTATTTCAATGATTTTGTTTTAAATACTTTTGTCGTCGTAAATCGATCGTTTTGCCTTACGTGCGCCGTCCAAGCAAAAAGTGACCGTTGCAACGCCGCTCGCCTCGTTTTATGAACTTCTGTCGGTTGCCGCACGACGACCGTACGTTGGCCGCACGGCTACTGGCTGATGGCGTGACTTTGAGCCAACAATACTATATAAAGCTAAATTACCACTCACTCACTGACAGAATTGTTCTCCCAGATGGTGGATGGGGAGGTGGGTATATTTTGACAGATTCGTAAACAGAAAACTCTCGTGAGTATGGAAAAAGTCCCAAACCCCCCCATTTCCCTCCCCTTCTCCCCCCTACCTATCGTATCTCAGAAACAAAGAGACTTTACGTGTTTTTTTTAGGGATTCGTATAGAGGAGGCTCGGTAAAGTAAAAATCATTTTTCAAAAAGGCCCCCCTTGCCCCCCTTTTCCCCCCTTTTAGGCAAATCTCGAAAGTTAAGAGACTTGGAACGATTTTTTTTTCAGATTCATTTAGAGGGGCCTTTGCGTTAATCGAAATCATTTTTCGAAAATTCCCCACTCTCCCCCCTTCAACCCCCCTACCTTTCACCTTTTTTTTTTTTTTTTCTTACATAAAACTATTGAGGGGCGTTGAAATTTGTATACCCTCCCCTCCCCTAAAACCACCCTTCCCCAACCTCCCCTAAATTTAAAAGGGCTGTAACTTCATAACGGTTAGAGATAGCCATTAGGTGTTTGAACAAATATTATAGTAGGCGTCGAAACCTGTCCGGTGGTGGTACAGCGGTAAAGCGAAGGGGGGAGCGGGCGAGCGAAGCGAGCCGGCGACCCCCGTAGCGTAGGGATAATGTCATGATAGCTTTCCGGTGGTAGGTAGGTCCTGAGTGGAGCGAACCTGCGAGACCGAGTGGAGCGAAGCGTAACGAAGGTTGAGTGGGTGAAGCGTAACTCAGGGGCGACGACAAGCAAACTTTAGGGTTATGTTTTTTTAGTGGTAGTAGGTGGTAGTTGGAGGTAGTAGGTAGGTAGTAGGTAGGTGATAGGTAGGTAGTAGGTAGGTAGGTGATAGGTAGGTAGTAGGTAGGTAGGTGTAGGTAGGTGTAGGTAGGTGTAGGTAGGTGTAGGTAGGTGTAGGTAGGTGTAGGTAGGTGTAGGTAGGTGTAGGTAGGTGTAGGTAGGTGTAGGTAGGTGTAGGTAGGTGTAGGTAGGTGTAGGTAGGTGTAGGTAGGTGTAGGTAGGTGTAGGTAGGTGTAGGTAGGTGTAGGTAGGTGTAGGTAGGTGTAGGTAGGTGTAGGTAGGTGTAGGTAGGTGTAGGTAGGTGTAGGTAGGTGTAGGTAGGTGTAGGTAGGTGTAGGTAGGTGTAGGTAGGTGTAGGTAGGTGTAGGTAGGTGTAGGTAGGTGTAGGTAGGTGTAGGTAGGTGTAGGTAGGTGTAGGTAGGTGTAGGTAGGTGTAGGTAGGTGTAGGTAGGTGTAGGTAGGTGTAGGTAGGTGTAGGTAGGTGTAGGTAGGTGTAGGTAGGTGTAGGTAGGTGTAGGTAGGTGTAGGTAGGTGTAGGTAGGTGTAGGTAGGTGTAGGTAGGTGTAGGTAGGTGTAGGTAGGTGTAGGTAGGTGTAGGTAGGTGTAGGTAGGTGTAGGTAGGTGTAGGTAGGTGTAGGTAGGTGTAGGTAGGTGTAGGTAGGTGTAGGTAGGTGTAGGTAGGTGTAGGTAGGTGTAGGTAGGTGTAGGTAGGTGTAGGTAGGTGTAGGTAGGTGTAGGTAGGTGTAGGTAGGTGTAGGTAGGTGTAGGTAGGTGTAGGTAGGTGTAGGTAGGTGTAGGTAGGTGTAGGTAGGTGTAGGTAGGTGTAGGTAGGTGTAGGTAGGTGTAGGTAGGTGTAGGTAGGTGTAGGTAGGTGTAGGTAGGTGTAGGTAGGTGTAGGTAGGTGTAGGTAGGTGTAGGTAGGTGTAGGTAGGTGTAGGTAGGTGTAGGTAGGTGTAGGTAGGTGTAGGTAGGTGTAGGTAGGTGTAGGTAGGTGTAGGTAGGTGTAGGTAGGTGTAGGTAGGTGTAGGTAGGTGTAGGTAGGTGTAGGTAGGTGTAGGTAGGTGTAGGTAGGTGTAGGTAGGTGTAGGTAGGTGTAGGTAGGTGTAGGTAGGTGTAGGTAGGTGTAGGTAGGTGTAGGTAGGTGTAGGTAGGTGTAGGTAGGTGTAGGTAGGTGTAGGTAGGTGTAGGTAGGTGTAGGTAGGTGTAGGTAGGTGTAGGTAGGTGTAGGTAGGTGTAGGTAGGTGTAGGTAGGTGTAGGTAGGTGTAGGTAGGTGTAGGTAGGTGTAGGTAGGTGTAGGTAGGTGTAGGTAGGTGTAGGTAGGTGTAGGTAGGTGTAGGTAGGTGTAGGTAGGTGTAGGTAGGTGTAGGTAGGTGTAGGTAGGTGTAGGTAGGTGTAGGTAGGTGTAGGTAGGTGTAGGTAGGTGTAGGTAGGTGTAGGTAGGTGTAGGTAGGTGTAGGTAGGTGTAGGTAGGTGTAGGTAGGTGTAGGTAGGTGTAGGTAGGTGTAGGTAGGTGTAGGTAGGTGTAGGTAGGTGTAGGTAGGTGTAGGTAGGTGTAGGTAGGTGTAGGTAGGTGTAGGTAGGTGTAGGTAGGTGTAGGTAGGTGTAGGTAGGTGTAGGTAGGTGTAGGTAGGTGTAGGTAGGTGTAGGTAGGTGTAGGTAGGTGTAGGTAGGTGTAGGTAGGTGTAGGTAGGTGTAGGTAGGTGTAGGTAGGTGTAGGTAGGTGTAGGTAGGTGTAGGTAGGTGTAGGTAGGTGTAGGTAGGTGTAGGTAGGTGTAGGTAGGTGTAGGTAGGTGTAGGTAGGTGTAGGTAGGTAGTAGGTAGGTGTAGGTAGGTGTAGGTAGGTGTAGGTAGGTGTAGGTAGGTGTAGGTAGGTGTAGGTAGGTAGTAGGTAGGTGTAGGTAGGTGGTGTCATACGTGAGATTCATATAGAGGCGGCTCGGGGAAGTAAAATCCATTTTTCAAATTTGACCCCCTTGCCCCCCTTCTCCCCCCCTTTAGGCGGGTCTCGGAAGTTAAGACTTGGAACATTTTTTTTTTCAGATTAATTGAAAGGAGCATTGCGTTAGTCGAAATCATTTTTAGAAACTTCCCTCCTGTCCCCCCTTCACCCCCCCCCCCTCTTCACCTTTTTTTTTACTACTGCAAAATAATTAATTGTTACATAAAACTATTGAGGGGCGTTGAAATTTGTATACCCTCCCCCCCCCTCCCCAACCTCCCCTAAATTTAAAAGGGATGTAACTTCATAACGGTTAGAGATAGCCATTAGGTGTTTGAACAAATATTACAGTAGGCGTCGAAACCTGTCCGGTGGGGGTACAGTGGTCAAGCGAAGGGGTGAGCGGGCGAGCGAAGCGAGCCGGCGACCCCCTTAGCGTAGGGATAATGTCATGATAGCTTTCCGGTGGTAGGTAGGTCCTGAGTGGAGCGAACCCGCGATACCGAGTGGAGCGAAGGGGGGAGGTGGCGAGCGAAGCGAGCCGGCGACCTCCGTAGCGTAGGTAGTAGGTAGGTAGTAGGTAGGTAGTAGGTAGGTAGTAGGTAGGTAGTAGGTAGGTAGTAGGTAGGTAGTAGGTAGGTAGTAGGTAGGTAGTAGGTAGGTAGTAGGTAGGTAGTAGGTAGGTAGTAGGTAGGTAGTAGGTAGGTAGTAGGTAGGTAGTAGGTAGGTAGTAGGTAGGTAGTAGGTAGGTAGTTGGTAGGTAGTAGGTAGGTAGTAGGTAGGTAGTAGGTAGGTAGTAGGTAGGTAGTAGGTAGGTAGTAGGTAGGTAGTAGGTAGGTAGTAGGTAGGTAGTAGGTAGATAGTAGGTAGGTAGTAGGTAGGTAGTAGGTAGGTAGTAGGTAGGTAGTAGGTAGGTAGTAGGTAGGTAGTAGGTAGGTAGTAGGTAGGTAGTAGGTAGGTAGTAGGTAGGTAGTAGGTAGGTAGTAGGTAGGTAGTAGGTAGGTAGTAGGTAGGTAGTAGGTAGGTAGTAGGTAGGTAGTAGGTAGGTAGTAGGTAGGTAGTAGGTAGGTAGTAGGTAGGTAGTAGGTAGGTAGTAGGTAGGTAGTAGGTAGGTAGTAGGTAGGTAGTAGGTAGGCAGTAGGTAGGCAGTAGGTAGGCAGTAGGTAGGCAGTAGGTAGGCAGTAGGTAGGCAGTAGGTAGGCAGTAGGTAGGCAGTAGGTAGGTAGTAGGTAGGTAGTAGGTAGGTAGTAGGTAGGTAGTAGGTAGGTAGTAGGTAGGTAGTAGGTAGGTAGTAGGTAGGTAGTAGGTAGGTAGTAGGTAGGTAGTAGGTAGGTAGTAGGTAGGTAGTAGGTAGGTAGTAGGTAGGTAGTAGGTAGGTAGTAGGTAGGTAGTAGGTAGGTAGTAGGTAGGTAGTAGGTAGGTAGTAGGTAGGTAGTAGGTAGGTAGTAGCTAGGTAGTAGGTAGGTAGTAGGTAGGTAGTAGGTAGGTAGTAGGTAGGTAGTAGGTAGGTAGTAGGTAGGTAGTAGGTAGGTAGTAGGTAGGTAGTAGGTAGGTAGTAGGTAGGTAGTAGCTAGGTAGTAGGTAGGTAGTAGGTAGGTAGTAGGTAGGTAGTAGGTAGGTAGTAGGTAGGTAGTAGGTAGGTAGTAGGTAGGTAGTAGGTAGGTAGTAGGTAGGTAGTAGGTAGGTAGTAGGTAGGTAGTAGGTAGGTAGTAGGTAGGTAGTAGGTAGGTAGTAGGTAGGTAGTAGGTAGGTAGTAGGTAGGTAGTAGGTAGGTAGTAGGTAGGTAGTAGGTAGGTAGTAGGTAGGTAGTAGGTAGGTAGTAGGTAGGTAGTAGGTAGGTAGTAGGTAGGTAGTAGGTAGGTAGTAGGTAGGTAGTAGGTAGGTAGTAGGTAGGTAGTAGGTAGGTAGTAGGTAGGTAGTAGGTAGGTAGTAGGTAGGTAGTAGGTAGGTAGTAGGTAGGTAGTAGGTAGGTAGTAGGTAGGTAGTAGGTAGGTAGTAGGTAGGTAGTAGGTAGGTAGTAGGTAGGTAGTAGGTAGGTAGTAGGTAGGTAGTAGGTAGGTAGTAGGTAGGTAGTAGGTAGGTAGTAGGTAGGTAGTAGGTAGGTAGTAGGTAGGTAGTAGGTAGGTAGTAGGTAGGTAGTAGGTAGGTAGTAGGTAGGTAGTAGGTAGGTAGTAGGTAGGTAGTAGGCAGGTAGTAGGCAGGTAGTAGGCAGGTAGTAGGCAGGTAGTAGGCAGGTAGTAGGCAGGTAGTAGGCAGGTAGTAGGCAGGTAGTAGGCAGGTAGCATGTAGGTAGCAGGTAGGTAGCAGGTAGGTAGCAGGTAGGTAGCAGGTAGGTAGCAGGTAGGTAGCAGGTAGTAGGCAGGTAGTAGGCAGGTAGTAGGCAGGTAGTAGGCAGGTAGTAGGCAGGTAGTAGGCAGGTAGTAGGCAGGTAGTAGGCAGGTAGCAGGTAGGTAGCAGGTAGGTAGCAGGTAGGTAGCAGGTAGGTAGCAGGTAGGTAGCAGGTAGTAGGCAGGTAGTAGGCAGGTAGTAGGCAGGTAGTAGGCAGGTAGTAGGCAGGTAGTAGGCAGGTAGTAGGCAGGTAGTAGGCAGGTAGTAGGCAGGTAGTAGGCAGGTAGTAGGCAGGTAGTAGGCAGGTAGTAGGCAGGTAGTAGGCAGGTAGTAGGCAGGTAGTAGGCAGGTAGTAGGCAGGTAGTAGGCAGGTAGTAGGCAGGTGGTAGGCAGGTGGTAGGCAGGTGGTAGGCAGGTGGTAGGCAGGTGGTAGGCAGGTGGTAGGCAGGTGGTAGGCAGGTGGTAGGCAGGTGGTAGGCAGGTGGTAGGCAGGTGGTAGGCAGGTGGTAGGCAGGTGGTAGGCAGGTCGTAGGCAGGTGGTAGGCAGGTGGTAGGCAGGTGGTAGGCAGGTGGTAGGCAGGTGGTAGGCAGGAGCTGCGCGCAGCTCGCGCAGCCACGCAAATACTAGTTATATTATAAAATTAAAAATTTTGAAAAAACCCACGACTGTTAAAAATTAATTGAAAAAGGATAAAATAACATAAAACACTTAAACACCCACCTTAAAAAAACCCAAGAATGTCCGTCGGGGGCTGCCATTAAATGAACTAGTTTTGCAATGTTCAGCTCCCGACGGACATTCTTGGGTTTTTTTAAGGTGGGTGTTTTGTGTTTTTTATTGTATCCTTTTTTCAATAAATTTTTAACAGTCGTGGGTTTTTTCAAAATTTTTAATTTTGCTTTTTATTTTAAACTTTTTTTTAAACTTTTTACGTTTATTTTTTTTTTTTTATCTAAGAGCATGCACCAATCAAACCCAAACATATAACTGAAAACTTAATCAAAATCGGACTTGTAGATTTGGAGAAAAATGGCAACATGTATTTGCACAAACACACAAACAAACAAACACACAAACAAACAAACAAACAACCTCTCACCCGAAACGCATATTTCGTCTCCGTTCCGTCGTGGGTAAAAATGAGTGAAATTATGCGTTAACGCAGTCCCAGTTGGCTGTCGATAAAGAACTTTTGTTAAACCTAGTAGAGTTCAATTTCCGGCAGGAAATGTATATCAATTTAATAATTTGTTCAATTAACGTCATCAAAAACAAAGTTGCTTCTTCGCTTAAACGAAACCTTAACGTGTATATAATATCATCATTCTCCTGCCCTTATCCCAATTCATTTGGGATCGGCGCAACATGTCTTCTTCTTCCATACTTCCCTATTTCTCGTCATCTCAGCAGTCACCTCCTTTCTAGCCATATCATCCTTCACACAGTCCATCCATCGTTTCTTTGGCCTACCTCTCCTTTTATAGCCATCTACATTCATACTCAACATTTTCCTCACAACATTTCCTTCATTCCTTCGCATCACATGTCCATACCACGACAATCGATTACCCATCAACTTTTCATTCACTGGCGCCACTTTCAGACTTCCTCTTATGTACTCATTCCTTATTTTATCCTTTCGCGTCACACCACACATCCCTCTTAGCATTCTCATCTCAGCCACATGCAATTGCCTTTCATTTATCCCTTTTGTGGCCCAACATTCTGATCCATACACGACAGCAGGTCTAACCATGGTCTTATAAATCTTCCCCTTGAGTTTAAGGGGAATGCGGACGTCGCATATTGTTCCCGTGACCTGCCGCCATTTTATCCATCCAGTGCTAATTCTGTGCTTCACACTACGATCTATTTCGCCATCGCTTTGCACGAGTGAACCGAGATACCGAAAGTCGGGGCATATTGGAAGAAGCACGCCATCTAGCGCTATGGCTCCAGAACTGGAGAGACCGCTGAAATCGCAAAACATGTATTCAGTTTTACTTCTGCTGATTTTCAAGCCAACATTCTCCAGCTTCTGTTGCCATTTCTCCAATCTGCTCTGGATCTCAGGTCCATCTTCACCGACAAGAACAATGTCGTCGGCAAACAGCATGCACCAGGGTGCCTCTTCTTGTATGTCCGACGTCAGAGCATCCATAATCAACAAGAAGAGGTAAGGGCTTAAAGCCGACCCTTGGTGCAAGCCTACAGCCACACTGAACTTGTCGGAGATGGCGAATTGTATACGGAAAGTAGCAAAAGATGTGTTTGGAGAATCGAAAGGAAAAGGTGTGATAGATAGGGATACATGGTGGTGGAATGAAGATGTGCAAAAAAGTTTAAAAGAAAAGAAGGTTGCGTTTAAAGAATGGCAGGGTGTAGCAGACGGGAATAATAATAATAATAATATTCCACAACTATCACACAACGCCATCTAGTCCCAAGCTAAGCAGAGCTTGTGTTATGGGTACTAGACAACTGATAAACATACTTATATATTTCTAAATACATACATATTATAGATAAATTACACCCAGACACAGAACAAATGATCGTGCTCATCACACAAACATTTGTCCTGGGTGGGAATCGAACCCACGACCTCCGGCATAGCAGTTAGGGCCACTAACCACTAGACCAACAGGGGTTTGAAAGATGAGAAGAAAGAGAATTATAACGAATGGAAGAGAAAGGCAAAAAAGGCGGTAGCAGTTTCCAGGGCTAAGGCGCAGGATAAGTTGTATGACTCACTGGACAGTCCTAAAGGCCAGAAGGAGCTCTACCGGATTACAAAAGCGAGAGAAAGGAGAACGAGAGATATAATTCATATTAAATGTATAAAAGACGGCGCTGGTAAGGTTCTAACAAAAGATAATGAAATAAAAGACAGATGGAAGTTTTATTTTAAAAAGTTAATGAATGAAGAGAATGAATGGAATGGTGTGCTAGAGGTACAAGTAAATATGGGATTAGTGAGGAAAATCAGTATAGATGAAGTAAGGAAGGCAGTTCAAAGAAAGAAAAGAGGAAAGGCCATGGGCCCCGACGAAATACCAGTAGAAGTATGGAAGTGTTTAAAAGAAGATGGATGTATGTGGCTGACTTTATTCTTCAATAAGTTGTTGCATGAACGAGCGATCGCAGAAGAATTGTGCAATAGTTCGCTAGTGCCTATTTTCAAGAATAAAGGTGATGTGCAAGACTGCAACAACTATCGGGGAATAAAGCTCATGTCACATAGTATGAAAGTATGGGAGAAAGTGATAGAAAAAAGAATAAGAGAGGAGAGTGAGATTACTCAAAACCAGTTTGGGTTTATGCCAGGTCGAGGAACAATGGACGCCACTTTTGCACTTCGCCAATTATGCGAGAAGTACAGACGTGCACACAAGAACTTGCACATGGTGTTCATTGATCTGGAGAAAGCGTATGACAGGGTACCTCGGAATGTGTTGTGGTGGGCCTTAAAAGAGAAAGGTATACCAGGGAAGTATGTAGAGTTAATTCGTGTTATGTACAGTCAATCTTGTACCTACGTCCGGGATCGTGTATATAATATATACTATATTTAATCAATTCGTTTATACATTGCATTCTTGCATTCTATTTATTTGAAACAAAAAAATCCTTTTGTTGACTGTTGGGTTGACGATGAAATCACATCTGGCGTCATCATCTATCCGAGATAGGGCGTCAGCGTTGCTGTTTTGGCTACCTTTCTTATATATTATATCGAAATCAAATTCGGCTTCGTTTCCCGAGGCTGTCATAGGAAAATTTACGTATTCTTCTTTGTTTGTAGTCTCGTTGGAAACAGGCTCCACATTTTCGAAGTAGAAATAAAAAACTTTTTTGCAAAAAAAAACAATCGACTTCACTTTTTGGTGTTTTTGAAGTCGGTTGTTTTTTTTGCAAAAAAGTTTTTAATTTTTTCATTTTTAGTTTTAATATCCTATAGAAATATTTACTATACATTTAACATTCGACAAAAAAACACGAAACACATATTACGTGCCTATGAAATTTGAGGATTGCCCTCGAGTTCTCTGGGATTTCATCACCAGGTCCTGGTATCCATATCATAGTACGACTCTTAAAATATCTCCTTCACAATAAAAAAAGAATCATCAAAATTGGTTCATAAACGACGAAGTTATTCGCGAACACACATTAACGAAAAATGTTCATAAATTAAGAAAAATCTTCATAAAATGAAAAGTACTGGGCTAAGTTATCTAAATTTTTTATGGGACCAAATGGAAACTATTCCAAACAAAAAAAGAATCACGTAAATCGGATCATTAATCTCGGCGTAATCAGTGTACATACATAGAAAAAAAAAACATACCAATCGAATTGAGAACCTCCTCCTTTTGGGAAGTCGGTTAATTATTGTCATAGGCGGTGTGTTCGAAACTGTAAGGTGTACATTATTATCACAGTTGACGTAATCAGGTTGAAAATCCTGGTCTTGGACTACATGCGTTTCATTATTATTAATATTGTACGAGTAAAACATATTCTCATCATCGGAGTTATTTGTAATCATATTATTACGAAGGGGACGGGCAGTGCGCATAGAAACTTCAGTGACTTGTGGCTGGGGTAAATTACATTTTGGTTGATATTGCAGCGGTATACCGAATTTGAATTGCTGGTTTGGTGGATTAAAATTGGGTATATTCGGTGCGTTGTTAAGTTGAGGTCTTAAATCCTTGTTGACGTTGTTATTTGAGGCTGGAACATTAAAACCTTGAAGGTTAGTAGTCGAAGGAGGCTGGGCTGATTTTATATTACTTTTATTTCTTGCGTTATACTGAAATTGAAAATTGACCTCTTCGATGACGACACTGAGCGCACTTTCTAAACTTGTACAATTTCTGAGTCTTACAATTCTAATTAAATCCTCTGGTAGATTATATAAAAACACGTTATGAGACAAGTTATTGTAAATCACCATTTTTGCTGCTTTCATTTCCTCACTAGCGAGTAAATTGACCTTGGAGAACAGAGTGCTGCGTATTTGCCGAATTCGGTTACAAAAGTCCAGATAAGTTTCATTAGATTTCATTTTTAAATTTTCTAGCTCAATAGCCACGCAGTCCTCTGATCTGGGGTCGCCAAAATGTTGAATAAAAATTGATTTTAGTAGTATGTTATTGGGCATTCTGTCCCACCTGTCGCGCAGTCGAACAGGTTCGCCTACGCTCCGTTGTGACTGAATGCCCAATAACATACGATCGGCTCAATTGTCTTGTATATTACTGTACAGGCTAGTTCAAGACACGCCTCGCTGTCGAAAGTGGTATAGAACGCCCAATTCGATAATCGGCTCGACTCTCCACTCGACCAACGACTGTCGCTCGACGAAGCGAATCATTTGACAGCACGGTTGGCGCAGTGGCTGAGCGACAAGACTGCTGCGCTGCATGTCGCGCGTTCACTTCGTTGTAAAAAACAGAATAAATATCATTAGTAATAAAAACAACAGATTGTTCAATACTCTTTATTTGCACACAATAACATTACAAGTTTACTTTAGTGATCGGTATTAGCGCTCGTGTGTGAAACAACAGTCATTTGTCGTAAAATTTTGGTTGTTCTGGGAACAATACGTCAGCCGATCGAACGAACTCTTGTAGTTTTCTCCATTGAGGAGAATCCACGTTGCTCTGAAGCTTAACACGAATGAGCGCCTTCTTCCACAGCTCTTGGGAGTCGGTGAGGCGCGCGTCGCTAGCCTTGTACACCTTACAGTCGATGTAGTACTCTCCGTCTATACTTGCTGTTCGACGCTCGCAACCGTTGGCCACACGGTTTACGAAGAATGATGGTAGACATGATGAACCCTTGTCGAGCTCCGTGTCACTTTCATGGCTGCGACTGATACCGAATATATCGGCACCAGTATTTGTCAATTTACTGAAAATAAAACTGGTGTTAATATGACGTTATCTTCGTTCACAATAGATAGAATAATAAGAGAAACACATTAATGACACACAAATTAGTAAAAAAACTGAAGTTTTAGACTTTATGTTTAGTGTTTAGACCTATACGTTACAAGTTTTAATTATCTGAATGCAGGAAAAATTGATAATTCAAGGTATTGTTTACCTCGTTTGAGTTCTATGAGTTGATGATGAATCCGACTTGCGTTTTCCACTGAGTTTTGTAGATGGCTTGCGGGTTGGTTTAGTTTTCTGATCAGGGATTGGAGCTGGTTGATAATAATCATACTCAGTGTCAGACCTGAAACAAAGACATGAAAAGTTTTTGTTAAAATCAGTCTATAAATAAACAAGTGGATCACGGACACAGACCTCTAGTATGAAACACTCAGAATATTTTATAGGTACTTACATTTTTTCAATCTGCAGTTAGAATTTACTGATTTGGTTTGATGGCTATCAATACCGCTACTGACAGCAACTCACAATTCACACTAATTATGACCGATGGTAGAGTACTTCTTGAAGATAACTTCCACACTTGCAGACTTCAATTAGATTGTATAGTGTAACTCCCGAAACACGTAGCTTATAAAATCGGAAACGCGTAATAATTCACTATTTTAAAAATTACCATATTCGGTTATCTATGTTAGTATGAATCATCTTTTTTCCTTGGACGTATAATACCGGTTGAAAAAATAAAGACTAAGGAGTTATTCGTTTAGCAGCGAATGTCGATGTCGCGAAATATCATAGGGTTGACAAAACGATACAGTACTTTAATAACAAATAAAAAGAGATCAAGTGTGAGTTCTGTAAATAGTTTATACCTTTAGTTGATTAGTAAGCAATGTCTAACATAACGACTAAGTTTATTGAGTTTTTTCAATTTGAAACCGTTTTTTTATTTTTTTTGTTTTTGTCATTCGTAGTATAGTAGTATCCATAACATTAACTAGCTCTATAATTATCCATATAGAAACTAGGATGGACAGACTTAGCAATGACATTCTATGATAACATTTGGTTACACGGAACCATAACAACATAATTATATTATAATTTTTTGTAAGAACTTTGCCTCACTCTAGGAATTTCTCCTGTATCGTAGGGTGCGTTTACAAACATTTAAACTCATATACTCAAACACCTAGACCCAGAACAACTACTTGTAGTTGTTACAAATATTTGTTCCGTGCGGGAATCGAACCCGCAACACGCTGCGCAGCAGTCGATCGCCCAACCTATTCAAATAATGTTGAATGCGTGTCAACCTTACCTAAAATAGATGATTGATGCAAATGTAACTTAGTTGACCTAAAAACAAATATTTGTGCAATAACAAGTATTATGATGAAATATTTTACTGCTTTATTGGATAAATATCGTATTAACATCCTGTTATGATTAAATTAGTTTTATGAACAACATTTTCAATAGGTACTTTAAAGACGGAGTGTGAAACCTGTTCAAAAGACGATATTGTATTTACCTGGAATTTAATATTTTTGTATGAAAATAAATATTTACGCATCTGGACAATTGACCTCAGGATAATTGATATCTACAAGTTGCAGGTAATTTTTATACTGTTATTTTTTACTTTAATATTTTTTTTAATTTTAAGATCCGAGCACCTAATTAATATTGTGCATTTCTCTTTCCAGAAATATTATGATTTAAGCGTTTCAACTAATTTATGAAGAAGTCATTATTCAACTAGAGAACTACAGCAAATCATTACTCTGGATATTTGATATAAATATCTTTATATTGCAGGTAATTTTATACACTATTTTTACTGTAATATTTTTATTTTTTCGAACAGGTACCCTACTATGACGTCTTACAACAGTCCTGACTTATTCTTAATCCATAGTGGAAAAGAGATGGCGCTAGACACCCTGTATAGTTCTGTCACGTTTCCACAATGGATTAAGAATAAGTTAGGACTGTTTTAAGACGTCGTAGTAGGGCTCCTGAAGGACAAAACGAATATTGTGCATTTCTTCTCAGAAATAAAATCTTGCATAGTCATTTATCTGTCATTTATCTGTCAGTTTTATTTTTTTATTTTTTGTATGGATATGTGATATAAATATCTATTTATTGCAGATACTTTTTATATACTGTTTTACTGAAATATTTTTTTAAATTCTTAGAACTGAGCGCTAAATTAATATTATGCATTTCTCTTTCCAGAAATATTTTGATAAGCGCCTCGAATCTCGCCAACTAGAGAACTACAGCAAACAGTTTCCATTTGAACGTCAATAGTGGGCTAGTCATCCTAATACTTTCTTCGGTTATTACTGTATAGGTACTTATAAGACTTTAATTAGATCATTAATTTTAGTTGTCAGAATTATCCTTTTTATGTTAAACTTAGAGACTTTATTCTGTTAATCAAACGTTAAGTAGTTAGTATTGAATCTAAATTAATCAATAATGCCTCATTGTTCAGTTTGCAACGTATTGGTAGATAATCGTCGATGGTCAGGTCATTTACATAGCAATGTTCATAAAAAAAATAGCACGATCCTTTTACACGATAACATTGAAATTATTAATACTTCGTTTAAAGGACGAATCGTAAGTTACAGAATCATTGCAACTAAGGAACAGTTAGATATTTTTCCAGAAATGTTTCTCAGTAATATTAGTCAGCAAGTAAAAAATCTAATAGATCAGTCAGTACTGAAACATACCTCAGTGAAAATTAATTTTGAATTGTTTTCATTTTTTCTTTTGTTTAAAAGTGATCAACAAGAATTAAAGTCATTTGCTACAAAAAACTATATCCTTAATTTTAATTACGATTTTGATTCAATTTATAAATCAACAGTTCAGTAACTCTTAAAGAAAATTGAAGAGTTTGAGGAAAGAGATAGCGGATGGACATTTTTGTGCAATTCATATTTAGAAATAAACATTAATAAATATCAGCCTCTCGGTGGATCGAAATTTATACTTTTACCAAAAATGATAAAAAATAAAAAGGCTTGCTTGAATATTAAAAACAAAGACGAGTATTGCTTTCTATGGTGTGTTGTGGCAGCTTTATACCCTACAACACAACATCCTGATAGAGTCTCATCTTATCCTCACTTTTGTGAAATTTTAAATGTTGATGATTTGTCATTTCCGATTACATTTTCGGACATAGCTGTTTTTGAGAAAAATAATCCACTTCTGAATATTTTTGTGTACGGATTAAAAAATGGTAAGACAATCATCGGACCTTTGTATACATCAACGAATAATAAATCTAAGAGCATCCATCTCTTGTTTTTAGAAAGTAACGCAAATTCTCATTATTGTCTAATCAAAGATTTGCCTCGACTAGTCCGAAATCAGTTGACTAAACATCATGGTAAACTATACTTCTGCGAAACTTGTTTTTTGTTCTTTCCAACTCTCAATCAAATTGAAACACATTTATGTGGAGGGGTTGTGACAGTGTTACCAGAACAAGGGTCTTATTTAAAATTTAAAAATTATCATAGAAAACAAGACATTCCATTCGTTATTTACGCAGATTTCGAAACATTGTTGGAACCTATTTCCTGCGATGAATTTGACTCTGCTAATACGTCATACTCACAACGACACGTCCCAGCGGCGTTTGCCTATAATATAGTATCATCATATAATGAAACTGTTAACGGTTATCCACTCAAGTGTCAAGCAAAATTTTCGCAAAATTGGCACTATGTCACGGCTATCTGGGATGACGTCACGTGACAGTCGCTGTCAGTCACGTGACGTCACGCGGCGCGTGATTAAAACGCCGATAACTCTTGTTTTGTAAGAGAACTCTGTTAAAACTTATGTTTATTTACAAATCAATTAAAATAACAATACAAATCAATTAAAATAACACAGCTCTCCATTCATACTTGACATACTGCAAGCTAAACAAAAAGGTCGGCTCAGGTAGCCGACACTTGAGTCAACAAAAAAAAAAAGGGTATGTTTACGCGTTCATTCTGAGAACTCCGTAAGCCAAGTGGCTCTTGAAAGTATCGTATTGCATAGTTTGGTACACAATGTTATCGCATACAAAGTTTCAGCTGTGTGAACGTTTTGTTCACGAAACATGAGTCATAATGTAAACACTCCAAACAGAGCGATAAGAAAGACGCCCGCGCGTTTGGTTTTGACCTTGACAGGGGAATATTACTATTAATACTGAGTAACCAATTTTCATCCTTGTCTCTTCCACTACACGTTGGGCAAGTGTGAGCTATATAGGCATAGTTTTGACACATTTTAACGGTTTTTAGATAACGCGGGAACGAGCGTGCTTAATAAGCGCGCTTGACAGTCAGCGACTTTTGACAGCGTGTTTTTAAAACACGCTTGACATTCAAGTGGTTATAGAAGTTATCGCGGTAATAACTGTGTTACAAAATTTGTAAATTTTTTGACTGAAGATGTTAAATCAATATATAGAATTCTATCCAAATGCGAACCTATGATATTCACAAAAGAAGATGCTCTTAATTTTAAGCTCGCTGTTAAGTGTCATATATGTGAAAATTTACTGTTAACCGATAGAGTTAGGGATCATTGTCATATTACAGGACGATACCGAGGCGCAGCACACAGTCATTGTAATCTACAAAATAAAATACCAAAGTTCGTTCCAATATTTTTTCATAATTTATCTGGATACGACTGCCATTTATTTATAAAAAAGTTAGGTGAAATTCCCGGACAAATTAAAATAATACCACGTAACAAGGAAAAATATATTACATTCACAAAGTTTATTCATATTGCTGATAATGAGTATATACAAATAAGGTTTTTAGATTCCTTTAACTTTTTAGGAACTAGTTTAGACAAACTTGCTAAAACAATGCATACAGAAGATTTTGTCAATCTTTTAACTAACTTTTCTGATGAAAGAAAATTTAGTTTGTTAACACGGAAAGGTATATATCCGTATGACTATATGACAGATTGGAAATGTTACGATCAAAAATCTTTACCGTCCAAATCTTGTTTTCATAATTCTTTAACTAACGAAGATATTAGCGATGAAGATTATAATCACGTTAAGACTGTGTGGAGCGAATTTAAAATAAAGGATTTAGGCGAGTATACGGATTTATACTTAAAAACGGATGTACTTTTATTGACAGATATATTTCAAAAGTTTCGAAAAACATGCAAACAACATTATAATTTAGATCCTGCGTTTTACATTACCGCACCTAGTTTGTCCTTCGACGCAATGTTGCTTAAAACAGGCGTTCAGTTAGAACTCGTGTCGGACTTGTTTATCATCAGAATGATTCAAAGTGGTATACGAGGAGGTTTGTGCATGTGTTCCCATAGGTATGCAAAAGCCAATAATAAATACATGCCTGAATATAATACATCAAAGCCTCAGAGTTATATTGTATATCTAGATTGTAATAATCTTTACGGTTTCAGCATGTGTCAGTATTTACCGTATTCAGGTTTTAGATTTCTTAGTGAAGATGAAATAGATAATTTACATGTTGAAAATGTTGAAGATAACGCTGAGTGGGGCTTTATTTTAGAAGTCGATCTCTTGTATCCTGAACATTTACACAATCACCATAATGATTTACCTTTTTGTCCAGAGAAATGTATACCTCCAGGCGGTAAAACAAAAAAACTAATTGCAAATTTGTATAACAAGTATAATTATGTTATACATTACGTTCATTTAAAAAAGTGTTTAGAACATGGCTTAATATTACGAAAAGTTCATAGAGTAATTACGTTTAGACAGAGTCCTTATTTGAAACAATATATAGAATTAAACACTCAATTGAGACAAAAGGCAAAGAGTTCATTCGAACAAGATTTTTTTAAGTTGTTAAACAACAGTGTGTTTGGTAAGACATTAGAAAATACTGAAAATAGAGTGACTGTTCATTTAGTCAATCAATGGTGCGACAAATTTAACCGCACCAAGAAATCAATATCCGCCGAGAGACTTGTAGCCAGCCCCTATTTCCATAGTGCCTCTATCCTCTCAGAAAATTTAGTTGCAATACAAATGAAACCTGATCAAATTATTTTAGATAAGCCTATTTACATTGGATTCACTGTATTAGAACTTTCTAAGTCATACATGTATGACTTTCATTACAATGTTGTAAAACCATTTTATGAAGATCGAGTGCAGCTATGTTATACAGATACAGATTCTTTTGTCTAATTTATACTAATGATTTTTATCATGACTTAAAGTACAATTTTTTAAAATATTTTGATACCAGTAACTATGACAATAACAATGATTTTAAGTTACCCTTAATGAACAAAAAAGTACCAGGTTTGTTCAAAGATGAAATGGCAGGGAAATGTATATCTGATTTTGTTGGTTTGAGATCAAAACTTTACTCCATAAAAACATTTGATAAAATAATTAAAAAAGCGAAGGGTGTGAAATCTTGCGTAGTAAGAGACTTAGACATCACAGATTATGAAAATATTTTATTTAAAGGTGGAGTTATACGTAGAAAAAATATAATGTTTAAATCAATTAAACACGTAATATTTACTCAGAATGTCAACAAGATTGTATTGTCTAGCAATGACGATAAACGAGCGATATCTGTAGGGAAAATATCAACGCAAGCCTGGGGTCACGCGTTTCTTCTAAAAAATGAGATGGTTTAGATTAGGCAGTAAGTACTGTATGTGTAATGGTTAGTTATTATTTAATATTACTCCTTGTATATATATATGGGATACAGGGTTCTTCCAGTCAATAAAATACTGCAGTCTTTAATAGTATTTACTTTTATTTTTATAATTTTATAGTTTAAAACGTCTTTCTGAGCTTCCTCCGTTCTATATCAATATGGCGTCGTCTCCCTTCCTTCGTCTATCGCCCTCTCCCTCATACCTCGTACTTTCTCCCTTTCTTTCACTTACGTTCCATTTCTCTTACATCCACTTGCGTTCCATTTCCCACATTCGGCCATCCGACATTCATGTCTGTCCTCAGACATGCTAGACAGACTTTCATTCCTCGTTACATCCTTACATAAACATCATCCTTCATTGACAGTCATCCTCATTCATCACAACAACTTAAATACACAAAACACCAACATAATTGTCAGCAAAAGAAATAAACAAAATAGTCTTACATGACCAATTCTTATCTAAAGGTTAAAGAAATAGAAAATTTTGTCTCACATCAGTAATTCTTAGTATTCTAAAGGTTTTTAAGGTGAACACAATGGTTAACTTAACACAAAACATGTTATAAACTTAAGCACTATTTTAAAATAAAACAGTAGTAAGTCAGCTTACAATTTTAACCAGCTTTTGAGATTGAACTACAATTTACACTTGCAAAACAAATGCCTAGATACTTCGGCTTTAGTTTTAGTCCTGGGCCAAATTGTGTTCTTTGTATTGCTACTCGTTCCCCTACTTCATACTTAGTGCTTTCCTTTCTATTTTTATTGTAAGTACTTGTGTTTTCTTCCTGAATTTTTAATATTTGTTCTTTAGCTCTTTTTCTTAATTCTTCTCTTTCTTCATTGAATTGTTCCAGACTTTCATGCTGTAATAAACTAATTAAAGGTATATCTTCTTTGGATTTCATCTTGACACCTGTTAATAGTTCAAACGGACTTGTGTTAATACTTCTTTGGAATGTGCTATTTATTGCCCTTTGCAATTGACTTACATGTTTGTACCACACTGATGGATCTTCTGCACATAACTTTGTTAGAGTTGGTTTAATTATTCCATGTATCCTTTCCACCTGTCCGTTTCCTCTCGGCACTCCTGTAGTTATTTTGATGTGTTGTATATTCTCACTCTCACAATATTCCTTGAAGTCATGACTTGTAAAAGCAGTACCCCGATCAGTTACAATCCTTTCTGGATTTCCAAACGTCTGTTGGTGAATTTTAAGCTTGTCCAAAGTTTCACTACTGGTAGTACTCTTTGTGGGGAAAAGCCACACGAACTTGGTAAAGGCATCAACTATTGTAAGAATGTGATTATACCTCTTTCTGGTCTCAGTCATTGGTCCAATGTGATCCATGTGAAGGGTATGCAGAGGGCTTCCCTCCTTCTGGATAGGGTTAAGAAAACCTTCCTGTTTTCCCTGCTTCTTTGTTGCTAATAAGCATGGTATACAGCTTACAATAAAGTCATCAATTTTCTTGTCTATATCTTTGATGTAGAAATCTTTAGCAAGAAGTTCCTTCATTTTTCTCTTACCAAAATGGCCATTGGCATGCACTCTTCTTATGACATCTCTTTCCATGCTTCTAGGAATTACTAGCTGCTTCTGGTCACCCTTGTATAGAATATTGTTTTCTAACCAATAGTCTAAATAAGATTTTTCTTTTACAATTTCAATTATTGCTTTCAGTCCTTCATCCTGGATCTGCGCTTCCTTGACTTGCTCATGAAGGCTTACTACCACGGCTGATATATAAGGGTGTCTGCTCAATGCATCTACATGCCTCATCTTTGAACCTTTTCTGTGCTCAACTTCAAAGTCATATTGATCTAGAAACAACACCCATCTTGCAATCTTAGCTGATAAGTCTTTTTTCTTCAGAGTTAGTGCAAATGCTTGACAATCTGTAACAATCTTAAAATGTATTCCATACAGGTAATGACGAAATTTCTTGACAGCTTCTATTATTGCTAAGGCTTCCAGTTCATAGCTAGAGTACCTTTGTTCCGCATCATTCGTCTTCCTACTCATATACTGGACTGGATGTAGACCACTATCCGGATGCTGCTGTAACAATATTGCTGAATATGCAATGCTAGATGCGTCTGTATGTACTTCCGTGAGCAGGTTAGGATTGTATATCTTCAACACTGGACTACATGCCAGTTTCTGCTTCAAAAGGTTAAAAGCATTGAGTTGATCTTCTTCAAAAATAAAGACTGCATCTTGTTTTAATAAATCAGTTAAGGGTTTTGCTATTGATGCATAGTTTTCTATGTATTTTCTGAAATAAGAAGTAAGTCCTATAAAACTGTGTACCTGCTTAGTTGTTATTGGTTCTGGGTATCTCACCACAGCATCTGTCTTTTCTGAACTCGGGCTAATTTCACCATTTTGTATACAATGACCAAGATATTCAATTTCACTGCATAACAACTTTGCTTTCTTCCAATTTATCTGCAGTCCATATTCTGATGCAACTGATAAAACCTCTTTCAATCTTTGCATACCTTGTACCTCGTCCTTAGCTGGAATGATTATGTCATCAATAAAAACTAACATTGTGCCCTTATCAATTAAATTCCTGAAAATTGTTGACACAAATCGCATAAAATACTTAGGGCAGTTTGACAGGCCAAAGGGTGCTCGCAAAAATTCAAATTGCCCATGATGGGTCACAAATGAGGTATAATGTATTGATTCTTTACTGACCTTCAAATGGAAAAAACCATTTTTCAAATCGAGAACACTAAATACTTTGGAGTCTCTCAATTTATCAATTAAATCTTCAATTACAGGTAGTGGATACTCGTCCTTTATCATCTTTTTGTTAAGTTGTCTGTAGTCCACACAGACTCGTGTAGAACCATCTTTCTTCCTAACCAACACTAGAGGACTGGCATACTCAGAAAAACTTACCTGAACTATGTTGTTTTCCAACCATTCCTTTACCTGATCTTCAACAATTTGCTGTTCCTTTAGTGACAATCTTCTTGGTTTTTGAGCCACTGGAATGTCGTCCTTCAAGATGATTTTTAGTTGTATAGGTGCTTCTTTTACTTGGGTTGGTTTGTAGTCATCTACACACTGTAAAACCTCGTCTTTGATGGTAGGGCTGGCTGTGGAACCTACAACAACATTTAAACCTACGGTAAAACAATTAATTCGTCTCATCCATTCTTCTCCAGAAGGTAACAACAACACACTTCCTTCATTCATAATCATTGTCACACTAGCGAGAAACTCATGACCTAATATTATACAATAAGGCATACAGTCTTTAGGCACAACATGGAAAGTAACTCCGTCATAACATCGTCCGTCAATCCTAGCACTGGTTGTAAACTTCCCGAAAGAACGCACTTGTTTGAGTCCTAGACCCGACAACACAACACTATCTTCAGTCGTCTTTGGCTGGCCGATCACGTCGTAGAAGTCTTCTGACATTAAGTTGACCTCGCTTCCTGAGTCAATGAGTGCCTTCCCTTCGGTATTTCCAACAAAAATACTCAACATCGGCTTGCCCGGCTTCTTGTCAGGTTTGTTGACTATTTGCATAACCTCTTTGGTTTCATGATGGCAGTGACAGCTGTCAGTGGTACCAACGTCATCCATAGTGAACATGGCCGACTTTGAAGTGCTGGGATTCGTCGGATTTCTGCCCGAACGACGTCCGTCATGTTGGCAGCGCTGTCGGTCGCCTCCGCCGCTGATTGGCCGACCCAATCGGCTGTCGGAGTTCTCCGAAGGCTTCCGATCGTCTTCGCGTTTCGTCGTCGCGGTGCACTTTGTCGAAATATGGCCGAACTCATTGCATTTGAAGCACTTGAGACCTTTTTCCTTATGAGGACAGCTTGCAGACGAATGATTGAATTCTCCACAGCTATAACACCGTAACTCACTACTTGAATTTTTCTTTGGACTCCGATTATTGACGTTACCACCTTGATGACGTTGTGTGTCACGTCTCGCCTTCATTTTTTCTTTCACGGCTTCATATATTTTCAGCTTCTCCTTCAGTTCACTGTAGCTCGTAACACCGTACAACAATATTTTATTGGTTTCTACGTCTTGTATGCCATCTACTATGTACTTGATCGCAACGTAATCGGGGATCTTACCCCTTTTTCCGAGTTCTTTCATAATTAGCACGTAGTCCATGCAGCTTTCATCAGGTTTTTTCTTACGTGAACTCATCATTTCGTGAATTGTCTTCTGGTCAATCACGTCGGGAAACTCTTTGCTGATGGCTTGTTTCAGCTCGGCCCACGATTTGAATGGCCTTTCGCTTCTTAGCCATAGCCCTGCCGTCCCCGTCAACGATCTGCGCGCGATCACAAGCTGTTGGATCGGCGTCCATCCGAATATTTCCGTATTATCTTCGATATCTTGAACCCAACGGCTCACTGGGTAGGTATGGTCTTGACCCGAAAAATTGCTTATGAAGTCTTCAGCGTACTGTACACCCCTCGGTGACACGTCTTCAGTAGTTTTAGGCATTTTTACGTCTTCAGTCTTCGTCGTAGCTCGTAAAATATAAGTTTTTTCGTAGCCGCGCACCCAACCACGTGCAGCGTGAAAAATTTTTTCTCGTCGTCGTCGTCTTCGCGTCTTCTTTCCTGTATCCCGGACGAGCCCCCAAAATTATGGGATACAGGGTTCTTCCAGTCAATAAAATACTGCAGTCTTTAATAGTATTTACTTTTATTTTTATAATTTTATAGTTTAAAACGTCTTTCTGAGCTTCCTCCGTTCTATATCAATATGGCGTCGTCTCCCTTCCTTCGTCTATCGCCCTCTCCCTCATACCTCGTACTTTCTCCCTTTCTTTCACTTACGTTCCATTTCTCTTACATCCACTTGCGTTCCATTTCCCACATATATATATATATATATATATAAGTTACTGTTTTGTAGAAATATAAATAAAATGTGAAACAATGTACCTACTACTTGTTTTATTTATCAGAGACTTATTCAAACACATCATCCCTCTTTTATGAAGTCGGTTAAATAATATGTAAAAAGAAAATCTAGACTCTTGCGGCTTTATTACAAAAGGTAATTAAACATGGTTTAACTTAGACTTGGTTTATCTTAAATGCTATCACTTTCTTTTGAATACTATTGAAATGAGACGTCATGACTCATGCGAGATAAACCAAGTCTAAGTTAAACCAGGTTTAATTACCTTTTGTAATAAGGTGGTTGAAGTTTCGCAACATCAAAAGTAAGAATTAACTATCATGTAATATGATCACAACATCCGTATCGATATAATTATAACTATTTAAAAACAAACACACATCAGTTCATTGTCCTTGTTAGAGACAAAAAATGCTTACTGTGAACATTTATAGTTAAAGGTAGTCACTGACTGGAAGCATGCGCAACTATTGTACCAGTTCGATGCACTTACTAGGAAGCATTCGCACCTTGTAACACTGGCTCGGACGCATTCACTGATTTAATGTTCGAATTATACACTCAGTGAGTGACAACCTTTACGTTCTTTTATTGCGTAATATTTTTCTGTCTTTAATTGTATCTAATTGATGTCATTTAACAAATATTACTCGCTCAGAGTACTTGTATAAAATTAAAGCGCATCATAATTATGCCAACGGTAAGTAAACTAATACATTTATTCTGTTATTAAGACATAACTAATTATACACTTGTGTTCACAACAGCGTTAACATTTTTGTTAATATTTTTGTTCCAGATGTCTGAATCAGAGATTGTCTTCAGCCAGTACGCTCAAGATCCTTATGAAGGGTTCTCCGAGATGTTTCGCACCGAACCTGAGCATTGCAAACGAATTACGAAAGATAAGAAATCGAAACAGCAGCGCAGAGAAAAGTTAAAGAAACAAAAACCAACAAAATCTTTCGTTATGAGCCGAATACAGCAACAAGGTATAAGGCTAATAAAAACTTCAAACCAGTGACAGTGAAAGTGATAGTGAGAATGTTATTATAAATGCGCAATATATTGTAAAAGACGCTATCGATAGTGTTATGGACGAAACTGAATCATTAGTTAAGAAAATATCAAAATCTTTGATAGACAGTGATTTTTATTAATATCCTATTTTGGAATACATATTTAATTGTGTTGTTTTATTTTATTTTATTTTCTTAGGTATGTTTTACGCTATTTGGTTAGGTTTAGTATAACGAAATAAAAGATTATTTAGAAATAAAAGCTCTTTATTTATAAAACATAATTATGCATTTTATTACCACTCTAAATACTTTTTAATACACAACACATTTTTAAGTGCACATTGCTTTAAATGGTTATTACAATTTAAGTTCGAATCTACATTACAGTATTTTTTATGTAAAACAGATAAATTAGGACATTGTTTTTCACCAAGTTCTGATACCTTACAATTTACACATAGGTCCTTTATCCATTGCACCTTCTCAAAACCTTTTACAATTATTTCTTTATTTTGTAAGTATGGAACGATTATACGATGGAATTCTCTATAGTCAACATATCCTTCATTCCAATAAATACCTCTGTTTTTTTCTAACCATTTAACTTGCTTCTGTTCATTGCTTGTTAAGTATCTGAACAAGTATGGAGACTTAACTAAGAAGGTTTGGGTGTAATCACGAGTAGCCAATGCTATATATAAAAATATATAAAAATTGTTGTAGAGGTCCTTAAATCCTTGAACGTCCAATAATATAGTTTCAGGATTCATGATATTTTCCTTACGGTATTGCTCAACGGTTTATACTCGATTATACAGTCGTTCAATATAAGGCAGTATGCTGAAGTTTGATCGGGTATATCCAAATCCGTTTCAATTTCCACTCTTACATCCACAACCGAACCTGTCTTCAAGTTGTCCGCTTGCCTGGAGCAGTCGATAACAAAGAGCGGTGCCAAGTCTTTAAATTGTTTTTCGCTTAATAAAGGCTCCGCGCGACGTCCGTAATATGACTGTTGAAATCTAGTATATTGTTCGTATAATAAAGCAATTCTGCTATTAGCAAAATTCACATTTAGATTTTCATATGGGAAGTAGTTTGAATTGAGGTATACTCTAACGTCACGAATATGACAGTGATCGAACAGAGACATATCAGAGCTTGCATTGTTTTTTCTATTTGTCTGTAAACCAATAATGACGTATCTAGGCTTCTCTATTTGTGATGATGTTTTAATAGACCAAGTATGTTTCGTTGTTTTAGGTAAAGTAGGATATTCGTACAGATCCCAATTTCTAAAAATCATCTGGAGCGGACGGTCTTTCTCTAACAATTTTAGCAAACTTATTTTCTCTTTGTCTGACACTTTAACGTGCGGTACACGCCAAACAATTTTATTTATCTGAACATCATCTACAACTTCACCAGTATTCAGTTTTACAGCGTTCAGGTTTGTATTGCTTCGTAACAATATCAATTCATGTCTACTATTTATCACTACTTTCTTAAAATCTTCTGCAAACCCGAGAATATTACAAAGTGGTATAGAAGCAGAAAAACTACCTCCGTTAATATTTTTTGTGCCATCGATATTCCAACCCCATGCATAAGATATCTTTGACTCACTCTCATTCATTGACACTAATGATTTCATCGTAGTAGTCACACCAGCGTTTTTTATTTTATCTATTTCTACTCCATTTAGTTCGTAACGTATATCTTGAAACAAGTAGAGTAGAAAATTATTTGTTAAAAAAACGCTGCTTGCTTTTTCTTTTGAATCTTTTTTGCTAACGATTATAGTTCCTTCCAAATACAAAGTGCTCGCTGAAGGTAGTATATACAGATCCTGTTGATTAATAGGTATGCGGATTTCATCGTTCCTGTTGAAGCTTGTTATGTAGGGTTTGTAAGAATGAAATTCGATTCCCTCAACAGTGTTGTCGTAAGTTGGAGCAGATAAAATCTCTAAGATATTCATTATAGCAAACCGATTGTTTTAAGAAATTCCTTATTGTCTCGTGTTAACTTTATTTTTTTCTTTGACCGAGGTCTTATTTGCTTGATCACTTTAGTAGAACTGACATTTCCAATTTGTTGATGCACATATTTATTGTAGTCAATCATTTTTTCTAAGATGTAAATATAGCTGCACTTCTTCACCACGTAAGTTTATTAAGCGATTGTTTATATCTAATAGCCTGATATGTATACTGCTTATGTTGTTTTGGTTGATTGGAAAGTATATGGCGTTTTTCGGAATTTCTATAATTCTATATCCTGGGGCCACGTTGAGGGCGAATTCGTGTACAATATGACAGGGATTTCCGTTTATGTACGAACCACTTACAATATCACATTGTATCCTGATCACGGTCGTAGGTAAAATGTTGACTGGTAACTCTGACACATGCCATTTATTTGCTTTCAAGATCTGTTTCTTAAACCCCAATAATTTCCTAAAAGTCCCTTCTTTAGTAAAATCGATGTCTTTAGTACAGTATATCAAAGTTTTTAGAGTATTGTTATTACATCGTACTTTTATTGAACAGTCTTTTATTTCCGATTTTAAATAATCGCTGATATCTTGCAATTCATAAGTACCTTCAGGTAATTCACAGACTTCATTGGACCCATAATATAATTTATTATTCATTTTTTCAATGTTAGGAATTGAATTAAATGTTGAGAAATGCAATAAGGCACATTCATAATGACCATGAAGTTGTAATGTATTAGGATAATATGTACATAAATCGGAAGAGTTTCCAGTTATCGATAGGGTGAGTGACATGATGAAAATGATTGAAATAAAAGAAATACATAAAATTTATACGTATTTATTCCAAAATTTCCATAGATATTTTAGACATAAGTGTCCACAGTTTACTGTATCAAATTGTTGAAATCTAGTATAGTTATAAAAAACATCACAATTTTTAAAGTACTGCATTAATTCCATTGGAGGTTTCAAATCTCCAAAGCTATCAAAGTATTCACAATATTTGTTTATTTTAACATAAGCTACCCAATGCGTACCTTCGTTCTTATAATCGTCCAAGTTTACGATACCACATTCAATCCGTTTCGGTGTCCTTGGTAACTGTATGCTTAGTGCGAGTGTCATAATAAAATTCGAGTGACGCCTCGATCGCGTTCAATCGAGCTAACATGAAACGAATCGACTGTCATTAATTTGCGAGTGTGAGTTATTATTTAAACACCCATTCGAATCGCGTTAGCTCACCGTGAGAGGAGACGATTGGTGAACGAACGAAACGAACAATCGACCGAACGACCTATAGGCCCCGAGCGGAGTTGATGCCGAATTATACTTTGTGTCAATAGCACGAATGGCTATTTCTCCATGACAAAAATTATTCCTAATTTCACTATGTTAAGCAACATTTTTAGTAATGGCAATATTGATTTGTGAATCAAAAATTTAAAAACCTGAAATTAAAGATAAATAATATAAATAATTATGCCTATAAATATTACAACATACTTTGTAAATAAAAATAATCATATTTCATAATAAAAGTACCACAGCTCAAAGGGCTTGTTCTTAAACATTAAAAAAACATCAAGTGGAAAAAACGAAGTTTTTGTTTACATTTACAACATGTGTCAAAGTAAGATAAACTATGTGTTCTGTGAGATAAAAGCTCGTACCATTTTATCTAGTTATTTACGAAATTCTTAACAAAACAGTGTTAATGTAAGCACAATTTTATTATGAATAAAATTTGACTTAAAAATAAGTCAATTTGTCACTTTTCGGCATTTGTGGCATCAGCAGAAACCCCTTTAAATTTTTTCTATATTTTAGGTTCTCAAACTAATTGGGATGACCCTGGGCCATCAAGACCATATGATACCCCAGCCGCAGCACATTCACCACCTGAAGCAAGACCAAAGGCTTCAGTGATAATCATTAGTGCAACCACAAGTGGAAGGTAAGATTATTTTTAAGGAGATAATAATTTTATAGAAGAACTTATGAATTATGGAGAATATTTATTTAATAACTTTTAAAATATGTTTATAGAGACAGCATTGCTGACCCCAACTAGGCCGTCAACTCAAGTCCAAGGTGGGCACAGGCTTGCTTCATCCGTGCAAACTACTCCTTGTTAAGCAAGCAGAAATCGAGGTTGACCTCGCAGACGAGCGAGGCCCAGCACACATTGAGCAGGCCACACAAAACTTTCTGCAAGCTGACTCGTTTTGGAGAAACGTCAAAAAGCAACAGCACCGAGATAATGCGGAATTAAGAAGAGAGGAGAATCTATTAAGGGATTTGGAAATACAGGCTCAGAGGGACTGGCAAACTATAGGCTTAAGACTTGTGAAAGTTTTGGAAAAAGTAGCTGATAAATATTGTATAGGTTAATCAGCGATTAAACTTTACAGTATTTATCAGCAATGTTTCTGTTAATATGAAAATAATATTATAGAGAGCCTTTAACCAGCCATATTATAGTTACAGGCTGGTATTGTTATTTTATTTAGAATAGCTTTATTTATTATACACTCAGTGACTCCGTGACACAGAGCGCTTATCTTGCATATTCTATGATAACATAAACTTTCAAGTGTTTTCAATGTTTATTTCTTATGAGAGGTACAAAAAACGTTTACTTTTAGTCCAAGACAGCAATTCTCTTCTTTCTCACTACGGAGTCACTTTAATTTTTTGTGAAATTGTGTCACTTGAGTGATTTATGATGTTATTCCACTTGATGCTGATGCAATTTACATTCTACAGACTGGAATGTTTTTCTTGATATAACTGTTTATGTTACTTTAAATGCTGAAACTATGATGAAGTCCCAACTCTTTGGTGAATTATCATGATCTTAATTTCAGAATTATACTGGCATTCACTCATCTTAATTGTTTTCATTAGAGACATGTGACATGACACAAATGATAAATGTTCCAAAATAGTCCCTAGTTTAAGACTACCAAATGACTCATTATATCATGTTTAACTAAAGCATGTGGATGTGTAGTGATTTTATTTATGATTCTCATGTTTGAAACAATTGTATTTGTTATTATTAATTATATTGTGTAAATAGTTAAGTATCTATATTTGAAGTGATGTAAAAAAATTGAAAATAAAGTTCACAGTTTGAACCATGAATTGCAAATTGCAACCTTAGTATTTGGTATTTTTTTGCTATTGTTCCTCTATTATATATTAAAGTAGCTTAGCTTCATACAAACTTATTCTTACAAATTCAAAACTTATAAATGTTTAGTTTTATTAATTCTACTTGGTATGCAGTGTGTAATGTTACACAGGCAGTTGCTCCTTATAAAGAATACCATACCTATGTGTTTTAACAGCCCAACGGCTGGCCCAACTATGTTGACATAGTTGGGCCAGCCGTACGGTCTGATTTTGGGTAGAAAAACAAGATAATATACAAGTGTTTCATAATTTATTCTAGACCAACTAACTATAGACTTACATTAATTAAAACTATTAAATAAACTAACTAAAATTAAATAATTTTCAAGTCTTCTATCTAATTGTTCTCTTAGAACCCTTCCTCTGATTAGGTCAGACGTTTGAGCACCTATTACTTTCTCTGTGGGAATGGGCTCATTGTGTTGTTCTTCATGGTGTAATCCTAAAAACAAAAATAATTTAATATTCAATACTGATTTGTGCCATTGTTTTTTTTCAATGATGTCCTCTTCTTCTACACTATTAAAATCAATGCCAATATTATGTAGAACGCAGCAAGCTTGTATGATTCTTGCACATTTGAGTGGCTTGTAGTGGAGCACTCAATCTTTGTTACGACATTGCCATCGATTCTTCAACCGCCCAAATGTATTTTCTATGACGACTCTGGCTGCACATGCTTTATGGTTGTAATTGGCTTGCAAGGTGTTCGGAGCAGCTTCTAAAATCGCAGTCATCAGCCATGGTCGTTGTAGATAACCAGAGTCTCCTACAATGATGATCAATATATTAGTTTATTGCCTTAGCTTAATGCACAATGTTGTTCAAACAATATTTTATTAACATCTTCAATTCAAACACTGCACATTTATTGTGAGACGTTTTTAGCAACTCCCACTGGGCGCTGGTAAGACCCAGTTGCATAAAAACCAGGGCTGTAAGGACCTAAAATAATAAACAAAGAAAATAAGGACATTGTGCCATAGTGAGATTTAAAAAAGTGTTTCAAAAGTACACACTGATACATTACCTTATTTTCCAAGAATACCCGTTGAGTAGACTTAAAACAGGGCAAGCTGCCTCAGCTCTCGACACAAAAATCTGACGGCTGCCTTAGGAAGCCTAAATCTTCTCTAAAATTGAGCCTCCGGAAGGTCTCTAAGCGGATTCCTCGAGTTACGTGCTCTTGCACGACCAATGGACGTTAAATTACGCTCATCTTGTGCTCTCGCGGTCTCAAACATCCTCCAAGCGAAATACAAGCGAGATGCCATTGTAATTTTTAATCAAAATATGAAATTCAATTCAATAACTTTGTTAGTACACCACTGTCACGACGCTCTCACCACAAAATCCTAAGTGACAAGTCACACGCGTCGCACGGTGACTCGTTTACATAATCGAGCTGTCAAAACTGTCGAAATTGTAACTCACACTCGCGTTTTCATGCAAACGTGCTCGAAATGGGCCTCACTTTCGACAAGAACTGGATTGTCGCTATCGACGACGTAAATTCTAAAACTTACACTCGCAAAATTTAGTTCTCACGTATGACGCAGGGTGGCGCTTATCCAGCGCCATACTAATTTGCGTTAACGTTAACGCGCTCGATTAGTCCAAAAAACTCGCACTAAGCATACTGATCCTTCATGTAGACTCCTCGAAAGTGAGGGATGTCACGTGCATGTCTTTTTATGTCTACATTAGTTAGAGCACGATTAGGTAGCTTATTTTTCAGTTTTTTGAAGATTTTATGAATAAACCTTTACCATTTTTATGTGGCTTAATGTATAAACCTTGGCCTAACTTTAAAGACTCTATCGCCTTATTATGTCGTTGTGTTTCTCGCAAATTTTGTTGACCTGCTTTGTAATCGTTAACAGTTTTTGCAATACCAGCCGCACCACCAGCTAAAGTTCCTAAAGCTGATAAACCCGCAAAAATAGGGATTAAAGGTAGAATACCTCCAGTCTTTGGTAAGGGAATCACTCGCGGTACTCGAATTTTCTGAATGTTTGGAAATATTTTTTTTGCGGCCAAGTAAGCAGCGTTAATTAAAGTTTTATTGTTCTTTGGTTTCAGTTTTTTTATTTTCGCTCTTATTTTTGACACGAAACTTTTAAACGTTTTAACACCAGAACCACATTTTAGTTTGGTTTTCATAACTTTGCTCACTAACCATGAACTAAGTTTTTCACCTTTCCCAGCATCGTTCGATTTAAGTCTTTGTTTAGCCATATTTAGTAGTTGTAAATCAGCTTTGTGACGATTGGGTAAGTCTGCATGGTTTGCATATGCAATATCGTGATGCATACAAGCTTCGTCTAGCTTATTCACACCTCGATCACCTCGCCGTAATCGCTTCTCGAGTTTTGTTCCCGGTCCGCAATAGTTATAACCAGGTAAATGAAGTTCGAATGGCAGATTATTAATTACACTATTAACTAGTCCATCCATTCTCTTGCATAGTAGAAAGTGTAATGAATGAAATATTTGTTCCAAACATGGTTAAATATTCATAATCCTAACCTACAATTTCATCTTTATCAATCCAACTATTTTCTTCGTTACTTAAGCCTAACCATTTCACGTAAAGTTTCTTCCCTTTTCTTTTAAGAACCTTTTCTATCAAATAAACACCAGGATAGCTAGTTTTTTGAAGTTCTTGTTCGTAGAAAGATCCTCTAATAGGTTGCTTTCTATGATCTTCTATATGATATGTTACTGGTATGGTATTATTAATCCTTTTTACAGTAAATATTTCTGTCGACCAATTAGGAGTGTAACCTTTATCAAAAATATGTTTGTATTTACTGATCCGAACATTTTCACCTACTTTGAATTTAGGTCGACATCGGTTTGATGTATGTTTTTGAGTTTTTTGAATATTTTCTCTTATCTTTGACTCATTCATCTTATTTACCTCGAATGGTTTCAATTTGATGGTATGATGTTTTGTATTATTATATGTTTTTAGAATAACTTCTAATGCTGTACCTATCCATTTGTAGTTCCCAATGAGACTAAAATATTTATACATTTTATTTTTAATTGTTTTAATCACCCGTTCTACAATCGATGCTTTCTTGGTAGAAAACGAAGAGTAGTGGTTAATATTGTAGCTCTTCATAAGCTTTTGGAATGTTACGTTATAGAATTCTGTTCCTGCATCAGTTTGTAAATGATTAGGTTTTCGATTGCTGACAGTTAGTATTCGCTCAAATGCATGAGTAACATCAAGTTTACTTTTGGATTTTATTGGTTCTGTCCAGGTATACTTTGAGAAACAATCAATCACCACTAAAATGTAATTATATCCTTTATTAAACCTTTTTAGATTTTGCATATCTATTAGATCAGCTTGCCATAAGTCATCTAAGCCTTTTAAAATAACTGATCGTCTAACAAAGTTTCTTCGTGCCGCCTTGTGTAGTTCATTAACAATTTGTTGTTTTGCCATCACGGAGATTTTTTAAGCAATTGATGTACTTCCTCTTTGTTATAAAACTTATCTTCCAACTGAACTAAAACTTCAGGTATCTTTGCTTTTAAAGTGGTTTGGACTGTTATTTGTGTATCTTTTATGATTTGAGTACGCAACAACCCAATCAGTTTATTTAGTTCCTTTATTGTATGATCGCACAATCGATCAACGTAATTCTTATTCACGGCATCGTCTGATTCTACAGGAGATCTAATTCCTCTCAATCTAGATTTTTTCAAGTCAAAATCTCCACTTTCGGATTTTAGCAGTGCATTTTCATTGAATTCTAATAATTCAGAGAAACGCAGTCTCTTATGAACATTGTGCCCGAATTTATCTACATTCATATTTAAGGTGTATTATGTTTAGAGGTTGATAATACAATGAACATTGAAAATTGTATACCATTTATTTATTACTTAATCAATTTACTCTCACGCAGTTCTTCAATAATAGATATAATTTCGTTGTCTAATCCTGTGTTACCAGCGTCTCGAGATGCAATTAATAATTTTAACCTGTCTACAAGTTCATTAGGATCATTCCAATAAACAAAATCAACATTTTTTTTCCACTTTTTGTTCAAGGATACTCCTTTCCCCTTTGACTGACTGCTTTGAATAGTACTTGGTTGTTTGAAAAGAGGTTTTATAACTTGCAAATATTTTTGTCCCTTATTACTTTTTATTGGTTTGTTTGAGTCAAAGTCTCGACGATGTGCGTTTGTGGCAATCAACATTATTATAGTTATATAAAACTACAAAGCCACTGACTGACTGACTGATTGACATGTCGTTTCTCGGAATGGGTGAGAGATGGGTTAGGGGTATGTTTTGCAAAAATGTGTAATCTGACCAAGTAAGTAGAGGAAAATTATAGGGAAAGTTCAAATCCAAGATGGAGGGCGAGTCCATTTCCGATTTCGGTGGGGGAAAGACTTGGATAGATTTCGACTCAGAGGTCCTATACGAAATGTAAAAGCATTTAAAAAAAAAGTTAAAAAAAAAAAAAAAACAAGATGGCGGCCGCGCCAGCACGTTTTGAAAATGTCGACTTTTTTCACTCGACTTTGACGAATTGTTTTCTTCTACCAAATTCTAGAATCGCCAACAAAGAGTTTGCCAATTTGTTGGTAATTGTAATGGCAATTGGGAAAAATTATGACATTTTGAAAATCCAAGATGGAGGACGCTGCGGCGGCCATTTTGTAAAAAGTTGGATATTTCGATTTTTTTCAAATCCATTTTTCGGGTAGTTGGCAACATCGGACGGGTTCGAGTTGTACCGAGCGGTTGTGTGTTTTGTTGACGAGTGTTGCCTGGTGCAAAAAATTTCCCCATTTTTAGGGTATTTTCCCAGATTTTCCCCGAAAACATGAAAAGTAGAAATAATGACATTTTAAATAGAGACTTTGACTAGCCGGCAACATTGGGGTCCCCCAAATGACATTTGACCTTTTTCGTTCGTTTTAATTGGCAACCCCAAAAAATATTCAACTTTTTCATTTTTGGAACTTTTTGACTTTGGCGAATTAGTTTGTTCTACCAAACTCAAAAGTTGGCAACACCAAGTACACCAATCGGTGGCCTATATTCTTGACATTTCAGGAAAATTATGACTTTTCAGAAAAACAAGATGGCGGATTCCATGGCGGCCATCTTGTAAAAAGGCCGAAAAGTCCCAATTTTCGACACGATAATTGGGACAGCTGGCATCCCCCGACCGGATTGTGTTGTATGGACCGGTTATGTAATTCGTCAAGGAGTGTGGCCTGGTGCAAAATTTTTCCCCATTTTTAGGGAAATTTCCCAGATTTTCCCCGAAAACATGAAAAGTAGAAATAACGACATTTTGAATGGAAATTTTACATATACACCAAGAATGCGGTTCCCCGAATGACATTTGACCATTTTCATCACTTTCAGCTGGCAACCCCGAGAGCCATTGGTGCTTGAATTTTTAGGCCAGACCCGACTTTGGCGAATTAGTTTGTTCTACTAAACTCAAAAGATGGCAACACCAAGTACACCAGTTGGTGGCCTTTATCCCTGAGATTTTAGGAAAATTATGACTTTTCAGAAAAAAAGATGGCGGACAGGGTGGCGGCCATCTTGTAAAAATGACGAAAAATCCTTATTTTCGACACGATGAATGGGACAGCCGGCATCCCCCGACCAGATTGTGTTGTATGAAGTGATTGTGTACTTTGTTGTGGAGTGTTACCTTACGCAAAATTTTTACCCATTTTTAGGGTATTTTCCCAGATTTTCCCCAAAAACATGAATAGTAGAAATAACGACATTTTGAATGGAAAAATTACATAAACACCAAGAATGGGGTCCCCCAAATGACATTTGACCATTTTCATAACTTTCAGCTGGCAGCCCCGAGAGCCATTGGCGCTTGAATTTTTGGGTGAGACCCGATTTTGGCGAATTAGTTTGTTCTACTAAACTCAAAAGTTGGCAACACCAAGTACGCCAGTTGGTGGCCAATATCCTTGAAATTTTAGGAAAATTATGACTTTTCAAAAAAAAAAGATGGCGGACAGTGTGGCGGCCATCTTGTAAGAATGATGAAAAATCCTAATTTTCGACACGATTAATGGGACAGCCGGCATTCCCCGACCGGATTGTGTTGTATGAAACGATTGTGTACTTTGTTGTGGAGTGTTACTTTACGCAAAAAATTTCCCCATTTTTAGGGTATTTTCCCAGATTTTTCAAAAAAACATGAATAGTGGAAATAACGACATTTTGTATAGATATTTTACATAAACACCAAGAATGAGGTGCCTCAAATAACATTTGACAAATTTCATTCTTTTCAGCTGGCAACCCCGAGAGTCATTGGGGTGTGAATTTTCGGATCAGAACCGACTTTAGCGAATTCTTTTGTTCTACTAAACTTAAAACTTGGCAACACCAAGTACACCAGTCGGTAGCCTGTATCCTCGATATGTCAGAAAAATTGTGACTTTTCGGAAAAACAAGATGGCGGACAGTGTGGTGGCCAACTTAGAATAATGATGAAAAATCCCAATTTTCGACACGATAAATAAAACAGCTGGCATCCCCCGACTGTATTGCCTTGAATGAACCGGTTGTGAACTTCGTTGAGCAGTGTTACCCACTCAAAAATTTTCCCCATTTTTTGAGTATTTTCCCAGATTTTGCCCAAAAACATGAAAGTAGAAGTAAAGACTTTTAGAATGAAGACTTTGACTAGCTGGCGACATAGGGGAGGTGGCGAGCAAAGCGAGCCGGCGACCCCCGTAGCGTAGGGATAAGGTCATGATAGCTTTTCCTCGGTGGTAAGCAGGTCTGGAGTGGAGCGAAGAGGGGAGGTGGCGAGCGAAGCGAGCCGGCGACCTCCGTGGCGTAACGAAGGTTGAGTGGGTGAAGCGTATAAGTAACTCTCATGAGTAGCTAAAAAGTGCAAAACCTCCCCTTTTTGCCCCATTTTTCCCTCCTACTTTTTTCAAAGTTGCCCCATTTGCCCCCTTTCTCCCCCCTTTAGGCGGATCTCGAAAGTTAAGAGACTTGTTACATTTTTTTTTCAGATTCATTGAAAGGGGCAATCATTCATCATCATCATTTCAGCCAAAAGACGTCCACTGCTGGACATAGGCCTCCCCCAGGCATTTTTGGGGGGGTTTGCCATAATCGCCACGCTTGGCAGGCGGGTTGGCGATCGCAGTATGGTTGTTACAAAGGCACAGAGAACGCTGCTGCCCATTCTCTGGTAAGTCCCTTAGTCGCCTCTTACGACACCCACGGGAAGATATGGGATGGTGCTATTCTTTACGTCCGACACCACACGGAATACCAATAAAGGGGCAATGCGTTATTCGAAATCATTTTTCAAAGCTCCCCCTCTTCCCCTCTGCACGACCCGCGAGCTGCGCGCAGCTCGCGCAGCCACGCAAATACTAGTTATAGTTATATAAAACTACAAGACCACTCACTCACTGACTGACTCATTGACATGTCGTTTCTCGGAATGGGTGAGAGATGGGTTAGGGGTATGTTTTGCAAAAATGTGCAATCTGACCAATCGAGTAGAGGAAAATTATAGGGAAAGTTCAAATCCAAAATGGTGGGCGAGTCCATTTCCGATTTCGGTGGGGGAAAGACTTGTATGAATTTTGACTCAAAGGTCCTATACGAAATGTAAAAGCATTTAAAAAAAAAGTAAGAAAAAAAAAAAAAACAAGATGGCGGCCGCGCTATGACGTTTTGAAATTGTCGACTTTTTTCACTCGACTTTGACAAATTGATTTCTTTTACCAAATTCTAAAACCGCCAACGAAAAGTCTGCCAATTTGTTGGTAATTTCAATGGCAATTGGGAAAAATTATGACATTGTGAAAATCCAAGATGGAGGACGCTGCGGCGGCCATTTTGTAAAAAGTAGGAAATTTCGATTTTTTTCAAATCCATTTTTCGGGTAGTTGGCAACATCAAACGGGTTCGAGTTGTAGTGAGCGGTTGAGTGTTTTGTTGACGAGTGTTGCCTGGTGCAAAAAAATTCCCCATTTTTAGGGTATTTTCCCAGATTTTCCCCGAAAACATGAAAAGTAGAAATAATGACATTTTAAATAGAGACTTTGACTAGCCGGCAACATTGGGGTCCCACAAATGACATTTGACCATTTTCGTTCGTTTTAATTGGCAACCCCAAAAAATATTGAACTTTTTAATTTTTGGGACTTTTTAACTTTGGCGAATTAGTTTGTTTTACCAAACTCAAAAGTTGGCAACACCAAGTACACCAATCGGTGGCCTATATTCTTGACATTTCAGGAAAATTATGACTTTTTAGAAAAACAAGATGGCGGATTCCATGGCGGCCATCTTGTAAAAAGGCCGAAAAATCCCAATTTTCGACACGATAATTGGGACAGCTGGCATCCCCCGACCGGATTGTGTTGTATGGACCGGTTATGTAATTCGTCAAGGAGTGTGGCCTGATGCAAAATTTTTCCCCATTTTTAGGGAAATTTCCCAGATTTTCCCCGAAAACATGAAAAGTAGAAATAACGACATTTTGAATGGAAATTTTACATAAACACCAAGAATGGGGTCCCTTAAATGACATTTGACCATTTTCATCACTTTCAGCTGGTAACCCCGAGAGCCATTGGCGTTTGAATTTTTGGGTCAGACCCGACTTTGGCGAATTAGTTTGTTCTACTAAACTCAAAAGTTGGCAACACCAAGTACACCAGTTGGTGGCCTATATCCCTGAGATTTCAGGAAAATTATGACTTTTTAGAAAAAAAAGATGGCGGACAGTGTGGCGGCCATCTTGTAAAAATGATGAAAAATCCTATTTTTCGACACGATAAATGGGACAGCCGGCATCCCCCGACCGGATTGTGTTGTATGAAGCGATTGTGAACTTTGTTGTGGAGTGTTACCTTACGCAAATTTTTTTCCCATTTTTAGGTTATTTTCCCAGATTTTTCCCAAAAACATGAATAGTGGAAATAACGACATTTTGAATGGATTTTATTTACAGGAACACTAAGAATGGGGTGCTTCAAATGACATTTGACCATTTTTATTCTTTTCAGCTGGCAACCCCGAGAGTCATTGGGGCTTGAATTTTCGGATCAGAACCGACTTTGGCGAATTAGTTTGTTCTACTAAACTCAAAACTTGGCAACACCAATTACACCAGTTGGTAGCCTATATCCCTGAGATTTCAGGAAAATTATGACTTTTTGGAAAAAAAATGGCGGGCAGTGTGGCCATCTTGTAAAAATGATGAAAAATCCTAATTTTCGACACGATAAATGGGACAGCCAGCATCCCCCGACCGGATTGTGTTGTATGAAGCGATTGTGTACTTTGTTGTGGAGTGTTACCTTATTCAAAAATTTTCACCATTTTTAGGGTATTTCCCAGATTTTGCCCAAATCCATGAAAGACTTTTAGAATGAAGATTTTGACTATCTGGCAACATAGGGGAGGTGGCGAGCAAAGCGAGCCGGCGACCCCCGTAGCGTAGGGATAAGGTCACGATAGCTTTTCCTCGGTGGTAGGCAGGTCTTGAGTGGAGCGAAGAGTAGCGTAACGAAGGTTGAGTGGGTGAAGCGTATAAGTAACTCTCATGAGTAGCTTAAATGTGCAAAACCTCACCTTTTTGCCCCATTTTCCCCTCCTACCTTTTTCAAAGTTGCCCCATTTGCCCCATTTCTTCCCCCTTTAGGCGGATCTCGAAAGTTAAGAGACTTGGAACAATTTTTTTTTCAGAAAGGGGCAATGCGTTAGTCGAAATCATTTTTCGAAACTCCCCCTTTCCCCCTTTTCATGACCCGCGAGCTGCGCGCAGCTCGCGCAGCCACGCAAATACTAGTTATATTATATAAAGCTAAATTACCACTGACTCACTCACTGACAGAATTGTTCTCCCAGATGGTGGATGGGGAGGTGGGTATATTTTGACAGATTCGTAAACAACAAACTCTCGTGAGTATGGGAAAAGTCCCAAACCCCCCCTTTTCCCCCCCTTCTCCCCCCTCCCTATCGTATCTCAGAAACAAAGAGACTTTACGTGTTTTTTTTTAAAGATTCGTATAGAGGGGGCTCAGTAAAGTAAAAATCATTTTTCAAAGTGGCCCCCCTTTTCCCCCTTCTCCCCCCCTTTAGGCGGATCTCGTAAATAAAGAAATTTTACGTGTCTTTTTTTAGGGATTCGTATAGAGTAGGCTCGGGGAAGTAAAAACCATTTTTCAAATTTGACCCCCTTGCCCCCCTTCACCCCCCCTTTAGGCGGATCTCGGAAATAAAGAAATTTTACGTGTTTTTTTTTAGGGATTCGTATAGAAGAGGCTCGGGGAAGTATAAACCATCTTTCAAATTTGACCCCCTTGCCCCCCTTCACCCCCCCTTTCGGATCTCGGAAGTTAAGAGACTTGGAACATTTTTTTTTTCAGATTCATTGAAAGGGGCAATGAGTTAGTCGAAATCATTATACAAAGCTCCCCTCTCCCCCCCCCCATTTACCCCCCGCCCCCTCTTCACCCCTTTTTTCTGTTTTGTTTACGGATTCGTATAGAGGAGGCTTGGGGAAGTAAAAACCATTTTTAAAATTTGACCCCCTTGCCCCCCTTCACCCCCTCCCCTTTCAGATCTCGGAAGTTAAGAGACTTGGAACATTTTTTTTTTCAGATTCATTGATTGAAAGGGGCAATGAGTTACTCGAAATCATTTTTAAAAGCTCCCCCCTCTTCCCCCCTTCACCCCCCCCCCCTCTTCACCCCTTTTTTTCAGTTTTGTTTACGGATTCGTATAGAGGAGGCTCGGGAAAGTAAAAACCATTTTTCAAAATCGACCTCCTTTCCACTCTTCACCCCCCCCTATAGGCGGATCTCGGAAGTTAAGAGACTTGGAACATTTTTTTTTTTCAGATTCATTGAAAGGAGCCTATCCTGTGGTGGTACCGGTAAAGGGAAGGGGGGAGCTGGCGAGCGAAGCGAGCCGGCGACCCCCGTAGCGTAGGGATAATGTCATGATAGCTTTCCGGTGGTAGGTAGGTCCTGAGTGGAGCGAACCTGCGAGACCGAGTGGAGCGAAGGGGGGAGGTGGCGAGCGAAGCGAGCCGGCGACCTCCTTTGCGTAACGAAGGTTGAGTGGGTGAAGCGTAACTCAGAGGCGACGACAAGCAAACTTTAGGGTAATGTTTTTTTAGTGGTAGTAGAAGGTAGTAGGTAGGTGGTAGGTAGTAGGTATGTGTAGGTAGGTGTAGGTAGGTGTAGGTAGGTGTAGGTAGGTGTAGGTAGGTGTAGGTAGGTGTAGGTAGGTGTAGGTAGGTGTAGGTAGGTGTAGGTAGGTGTAGGTAGGTGTAGGTAGGTGTAGGTAGGTGTAGGTAGGTGTAGGTAGGTGTAGGTAGGTGTAGGTAGGTGTAGGTAGGTGTAGGTAGGTGTAGGTAGGTGTAGGTAGGTGTAGGTAGGTGTAGGTAGGTGTAGGTAGGTGTAGGTAGGTGTAGGTAGGTGTAGGTAGGTGTAGGTAGGTGTAGGTAGGTGTAGGTAGGTGTAGGTAGGTGTAGGTAGGTGTAGGTAGGTGTAGGTAGGTGTAGGTAGGTGTAGGTAGGTGTAGGTAGGTGTAGGTAGGTGTAGGTAGGTGTAGGTAGGTGTAGGTAGGTGTAGGTAGGTGTAGGTAGGTGTAGGTAGGTGTAGGTAGGTGTAGGTAGGTGTAGGTAGGTGTAGGTAGGTGTAGGTAGGTGTAGGTAGGTGTAGGTAGGTGTAGGTAGGTGTAGGTAGGTGTAGGTAGGTGTAGGTAGGTGTAGGTAGGTGTAGGTAGGTGTAGGTAGGTGTAGGTAGGTGTAGGTAGGTGTAGGTAGGTGTAGGTAGGTGTAGGTAGGTGTAGGTAGGTGTAGGTAGGTGTAGGTAGGTGTAGGTAGGTGTAGGTAGGTGTAGGTAGGTGTAGGTAGGTGTAGGTAGGTGTAGGTAGGTGTAGGTAGGTGTAGGTAGGTGTAGGTAGGTGTAGGTAGGTGTAGGTAGGTGTAGGTAGGTGTAGGTAGGTGTAGGTAGGTGTAGGTAGGTGTAGGTAGGTGTAGGTAGGTGTAGGTAGGTGTAGGTAGGTGTAGGTAGGTGTAGGTAGGTGTAGGTAGGTGTAGGTAGGTGTAGGTAGGTGTAGGTAGGTGTAGGTAGGTGTAGGTAGGTGTAGGTAGGTGTAGGTAGGTATAGGTAGGTGTAGGTAGGTGTAGGTAGGTGTAGGTAGGTGTAGGTAGGTGTAGGTAGGTGTAGGTAGGTGTAGGCAGGTGTAGGCAGGTGTAGGCAGGTGTAGGTAGGTGTAGGTAGGTGTAGGTAGGTGTAGGTAGGTGTAGGTAGGTGTAGGTAGGTGGTGTTATACGTGACGGCAAGCAAAATTTAGGGTAATGTTTTTGTTAGGGGTAGTAGGTAGGTGGTAGGTAGTAGGTAGGTGTAGGTAGGTGTAGGTAGGTGTAGGTAGGTGTAGGTAGGTGTAGGTAGGTGTAGGTAGGTGTAGGTAGGTGTAGGTAGGTGTAGGTAGGTGTAGGTAGGTGTAGGTAGGTGTAGGTAGGTGTAGGTAGGTGTAGGTAGGTGTAGGTAGGTGTAGGTAGGTGTAGGTAGGTGTAGGTATTTTTCAAAGCTCCCCCTCTGCTCCTCTTCACGACAAGTAACTCTCGTGAGTATGGGAAAAGTCCCAAACCCCCCCTTTCCCCCCCCCTTCTCCCCCCTCCCTATCGTATCTCGGAAACAAAGAGACTTTACGTGTTTTTTTTTAGGGATTCGTATAGAGGAGGCTTGGTCAAGTAAAAATCATTTTTCAAAGTGGCCCCCCTTGCCCCCCTTCTCCCCCCTTTTAGGCGGATCTCGAAAATAAAGAGATTTTACGTGTTTTTTTTTAGGGATTCGTATAGAGTAGGCTCGGGGAAGTAAAAACCATTTTTCGAATTTGACCCCCTTGCCCCCCTTCACCCCCCCTTTAGGCGGATCTTGAAAGTTAAGAGACTTGGAACGATTTTTTTTTTTCAGATTCATATAGAGGGGCATTGCGTTAGTCGAAATCATTTTTAGAAACTCCCCCCTCTCCCCTTCTTCCCCCCCCCCTCTTCACCTCTTTTTTTACTCCTGAAAAAATTTTTGATTCTTACCTAAATCTATTTGAGGGGCGTTGAAATTTGTATACCCTCCCCTCCCCAACCTCCCCTAAAATTAAAATGGCTGTAACTTCATAACGGTTAGAGATAGCCATTAGGTGTTTGAACAAATATTATAGTAGGCGTCGAAACCTGTCCGGTGGTGGTACAGCAGTAAAGCGAAGGGATAATGTCATGATAGCTTTCCGGTGGTAGGTAGGTGCTGAGTGGAGCGAACCTGCGAGACCGAGTGGAGCGAAGGGGGGAGGTGGCGAGCGAAGCGAGCCGGCGACCTCCTTAGCGTAACGAAGGTTGAGTGGGTGAAGCGTAACTCAGGGGCGACGACAAGCAAACTTTAGGGTAATGTATTGTAGTGGTAGTAGGAGGTAGTAGGTATGTGTAGGTAGGTGTAGGTAGGTGTAGGTAGGTGTAGGTAGGTGTAGGTAGGTGTAGGTAGGTGTAGGTAGGTGTAGGTAGGTGTAGGTAGGTAGTAGGTAGGTGCAGGTAGGTAGTAGGTAGGGGTAGGTAGTAGGTAGGTGTAGGTAGGTAGTAGGTAGGTGAAGGTAGGAAGGTGTAGGTAGGTAGTAGGTAGGTGTAGGTAGATGTAGGTAGGTGTAGGTAGGTAGTAGGTAGGTGTAGGTAGGTGTAGGTAGGTGTAGGTAGGTGTAGGTAGGTGTAGGTAGGTGTAGGTAGGTGTAGGTAGTTGTAGGTAGGTGTAGGTAGGTGTAGGTAGGTGTAGGTAGGTGTAGGTAGGTGTAGGTAGGTGTAGGTAGGTGTAGGTAGGTGTAGGTAGGTGTAGGTAGGTGTAGGTAGGTGTAGGTAGGTGTAGGTAGGTGTTGGTAGGTGTAGGTAGGTGTAGGTAGGTGTAGGTAGGTGTAGGTAGGTGTAGGTAGGTGTAGGTAGGTAGTAGGTAGGTGTAGGTGGGTAGTACCGCGAGCTGCATTGGAACATTTTTTTTTTCAGATTCATTGAGAGGTGCAATGCGTTAGTCGAAATCATTTTTCAAAGCTCCCCCTCTCCCCCTCTTCACGCCCCGCGAGCTGCGCGCAGCTCGCGCAGCCACGCAAATACTAGTCATCTTATAATACTGCATATCAGACTCTGTAACCGTGCTTAAATCTACATCCTTTTTCAATAACAATTGTTTCAGTCCGGGAGTGCTTCGATATTTCTGTCCTGCAACGGTAATATAATCATCCCCGATCGTTATGAAAGCAGAACCTAACATCAATATTGTCCTCGCTCCGCTCGAACACCAAATGGATTATCTGTCAATGCTTCTGAAGATATTGACCAGGATGATGTAACACGCTCTTGATTGTTCTCTACTAATGATTGGTACGACTCGTTACTGTCGGTATCACATTCATTTTCTTCCGCGCTACTGTCTCCTTCGTTACTGGAACATTCTTTCTGCAAAATATCGTTCCTCAACGGAACTTTTGTTTCTTCAACTTCTTTAGATTGCAAGAGGTCAGTTTGTTTATTGATATTAGCTAAGCAATTGAGAGACTCTGTTACAGGTCTAAAAACTGATTCCAATGCTTGCTTATTTTCACTCTCAAAATCTCGCATCTTTCGTACTTTTTTCTTTACGGCTTCTGCAGCGTCCACAATTTGTCTTTTCAGTGATTTTTCCATTACAGTAGAATAAGATAGTTTTCGATTAAGAGTCGGTCATGGAATAATGATATCATGTAAGTACCGTAGCCTTAAATATTTATAGTTCTAATCAAAGACTACAAAAGTGTCAAATTTATTTCTATAACATCCGTTATTTTTGTTGCAATCTTTATTAATTACAACATAATTAAAGGGCTCACTCCATATTTTTGAACACATTTCACAAAATTCAATCCATGTCATATCAGTGTTAACATGTTCTTCATAAACATGTCTCAAGTTAATATTATCTTGTTTGAATAGTATAATTAAGTTAGCATTATCTCTTACTAACTGTTTAGGGATTTTGCTATATGTTTGATTTAGATAAAAACAGTCGATGTATTTGTGCCTTCCCATTGCAAAATAATCACGCATGTTAGTTTGATTCTCGCAAGCAACGTCGTCAAATATAAACACAGAGTAAGGTTTTGCGTCCTGAACGCTTATAACTTCCTCATTCCCTTGATATTTGTGGAGTGAGATAATTGGTACCCGTTGTAAAACTCTTTCTAAAAAAATGTACTTAGGTTGGTGTAAGGTTTTTGAGTAGACATAAACATTTTGAAACCTTAAACCGTTTTCATGTATAAGAAGTCCAATAAGTAAATTTGTTTTGCCACAATTCGATGGTCCACAAATGATACATCGTACTGAATTAGGTAACAATTCTCCATGAAACGAACTAGTTTTACAAAAATCATCGCAAACTGTGTTTACTTGCAGCGATTGTGGTTGTTTAACAAATTTCATGATTACTGTGGTCAACAAACTGATTAACAATGAGTAAAAGTATTTATTTTTTAATTATTTACACTGAAAAAATGAGATATTCTAACAACGGTAACGAAGCCATAGTGAGATCTAATTCGCTGTCAACGCCATCTATCGTTAGGCTAGGCGCACTGTCAACTCGGGACAGGTAGGTAATAAAATTCAAGCGCATTCGCGTGGCTGATTCCTTGTTAAGTATATACCCCAAAAAGTACTACAGCACCATCTATGACACATCGGATGAACTAAAAGCACCAAATCCTACATCGCGCAAGCAAAGTTTTCCACGTCGTAAGACTATAAAAGAACCATCTGGTCGTCATAAAAAATGTGTTTATATCAATATGCACACAAGCTCGCATGAGCGGATCCTGGTTGATCCAGATCCGAAGGTCAGATAGGCTAATATGATTTATGATTAACTATTAGATTTAAATTTGTCAATTTTTTTTCCCACTACTGACTCAAAGGCTTCTCTCACAGAGAACAGTGGTGGTGAAATAATTTACACAAAGTAAAGCGCTAGCCTAGGTTCGAACCCACGACCTGCAACTTGTAAGTCGCAACCGTTACCACTAGACCACCACTGCTCTCCGCTCTAACTCTCAAATATCTTTAGTTTATCTAATGTTATTTTACGAAGCGATTTGCCGCTACACTGTCTTCTTCGCAATCGTCGTTTCGTCATTTCGTCCTACTGGCTGCGGATGCAATTCTTGGTCTGTCAAAACAGACCCATCCTTAAGTTGCTGATATAGGCAGTGGCCTGTTGATGTGCGAGCAGCCATGTCACACATCTATGAACGATTGCTAATGAGTTTCGACTTTGCGGCTAAAGGCCGATTCCGTATGTTATTGGGCATTCAGTCACAACGGAGCGTAGGCGAACCTGTTCGACTGCGCGACAGGTGGGACAGAATGCCCAATAACATACTACTGATTTTAGTTGGTCCCATGTACTTATATCATCTCTTTCACTTAATAGAGCCGCTGCTCTACCACACAATCTACTAGTGATAGCATGGAAATTATATGTTGTCTGAGCAGCATTATTAGGGCCATTAAAGTTGCTTAAAATATATTCACTTTTCTTTATAAACTTTTGTCACCATCAAACTTAGGAATTAAACTTAAAACATCTTTAGGGATCATTTGAACAGATTCTCCGACTGCATTTTAATCAACAATTTAATCTAATTATTTTACTTTAACACTTAAATTATAAAATTTCGGTCAGGGGCGGATTTCATCACTTAAAAATAGGCCTGCCAATTTTGTGCAGAAGTCAAATAACTTTCAACGATTTTAGTTTAAAAGTTACGCAATAAGTCCCACAGAGCAACACAGGAAATAACAAGGACGAGACAGGATAGTAAAAAGGTGTACTTACAGTCTGCTCGATCCCATGCTTCCCCGTAGAGCTGCTCATTCTCGCTCGTAGCGTCGTTGTGGTACGACGTGTTAAGAGATTCCATAATAAGAAGATTTCCGATTTTAAGCTTTACTACGACAGTTTTAAAGTGTAATTCTGTTTGGTACCAGAATCTACGTACGACATTTAAGTGACTAGTCATTTTGAGCCATCGTGTAGTATATGCAGAGAACTCAGATAAAATGCCGCTATCACCACAACCAGTTAAGTTTTCGTCCCAGCCAGATCTTTCGTCTATAATGCAATCTCAAGAGCAGGAAATCATTAGAAATGTACATGTGAGAAAGAACATACGGAAGAAAAATCCTGACGAACAACAAATGGCAGACTTAAAAGAAGACCTCTTGCAATCATTCAAAGAAATGATGATTGCTGAAATTGCTGTAATTAAGAATCAAAATAGCATGATACTAGAGTCTAATGCCGAATTGAAAAATCAACTGGAATTAAATGCTGCGTACTATAAGGAAATTTGTAACAAAGTTCAAATAATTGAAACCAAGCATGAAACAGCTGTGGAACGCATTAATCAATTGGAGACTCAGCTAAACGTATTACAAAAACAATTTCTGAAAAATATGGTTGAAGTTAGAAATATCCCACATGATGACAAGGAAGATGTGCGTAGTATTGTCACTACCATATATAAAACCTTGGGGATACCCCAGATGAATCAAAATGAAACTGTTTTTAGAAGAGGCAAAAAAAGTGGACCAATTATTATCGAATACCAGGACAGCGAAGATAAAGAAGCACTAATTAAAGCTGCGAGAAAATACAGCTCTGATAACAAAGATAAACCACTCAGCACTGATATCCTGGGATTTCCAGGAGCTTCTTCACGAGTATATATCTCCCAGTCCCTAACCCCCATGTCTAAGCAGATTTTATTAGCGGCTAGAGAGCTGGTGAAGAGCGGATCGTATAAGTACTGCTGGGCTTCAAGAGGAAATATCTTGCTGCGTAAACAGGAAGGACAACCTGCCATTGTCATCAAATCACTAAGTCAAATTATGGATCTCACCTCGGAATGACTATCTATCGAAGAAGATATGTCGTTATGGTATTTTTTTGTAATTTTACATTTTTATAGTTTGGTTACTCTTTATTATTATTTTCAGTTTTCTATTAGTATCTTTAGTCTTAACTCTTGTAACAACACAACAAGCATGCTGGGTAGCTTTTTATATTGCAAATGTTATATCTTATATGTATTATGTTTGCGTATTATATTATTTTATTATGTATATCACATGTCCATCACAGAGAATAAAATAATACCATTTACAGAGACTCTAATCATCAGCCAGAAACGTTCCATTAAAACAAATGTAAATACTAAAGGTTACTTGCTATGGATAACATAGTCGAGGTTGTCGCCGAAGTTGATAGAAATATCAGCGTCGGTGACTCGTTTTTGGTTGATGGTCCAGAAGTGTTTTCGGAATACAAACTTGAAACGGAGTTTTGTTTAAGAGTTATTGTACAAAACATACGAAGCATACATAAGAATTTTGAGAACTTTAAGATATTTCTTGCAAGGAGTAACATAGAATATGACATTATAATACTTACGGAATGTTGGCTACAAGGTTCAACTATGATACCGAGTCTGGATCAATATTCAGAATTTCACACTAATAAGCATATAAATCAGAATAGTGGTGTAGTTGTTTATATAAAAAGCCATTTAACAGGTGTCACAGTTTATGAGCCAAATTGTATGGACGCTGATTGCTTGATAGTCAAAATTAATAACATCCATGCCTTTATCTGTATGTATAGATCGCCGTCTTTTGCATCGCTAACCAATTTTCTCGGTTCTTTAGAGGACATTTTACTAGATATAAAACACGTCCCTCATGTTTACTTAACTGGAGATATCAATATAAATATCAGTGTTAGTAGTACGGAACAAAGATCTGATGACTATTTGAATCTTCTAGCAAGTCACGGTCTTTTGCCTAGTCACCAACTTCCGACGCGTATTAATAAATGTATTGATCATTGTTTTGTCAAGTCAAACCGCAAAATAATAACTGTTGTCTGTAATTCGTCAGTTACTGATCATAGTAGTATTTACATCAGTATACCTTTAACTGAGCAATGTAATAATAAACAAAAAAAGACTCTGCAAAAACTAAATTATGAAAAGGTATTTGAATTAATGAAAGAATTGGACTGGACCAATGTAACATCTTTAAAAGATCCCAATAAAGCCGCTGAGGTACTTATTGATAATATATCTCAAATCATTCAAAAATGTAGCCACACGATTTCCGTGCCCAATAGACGACTAACTTTCCAACCGTGGGTAACGCCGGGTCTATTGCGTTGCATTAGATTTAGAGATACGTTGCACAGAAGAAGCCTAAAGTCACCAAATGATCGCGATCTGCAAGTCACCTACAAACGCTACAGAAATCACTGCAACAATATTCTACATAATTTAAAAAATGAACACGACAAATCTGATTTAAATGATAGCAGGAAAGACATAAAAAGAACATGGAATGTTATAAAACGTGTATGTAATTTAAATGTATCGAATAAGTCACAAGTACCGATTGAATTGTTGAATTTAAAATCAACACCACAAGAATCTGTGGACTTCATAAATGATTTTTTCGTTAATCTGGGCACTAAATTGTCAAATAATATTCTGCAAAGGTTACAACTTACGGAAAGTGATCTTGTGCACAAAACTAAGTCTACAGATAGTCCTATGAACTCATTTATGTTATTGGAGACATATGAAGCTGAGGTACATAAAACAATTTTGTCACTAAAAAATACGAAGTCTACTGGATGGGATGGAATATCCGCTGAGTTTATAAAAAAACTTCCAAATTTGTCATTACACCCTTAACACATATATTTAATTTGTGTTTTTCGTTAGGGAAGTTTCCAAACGTACTGAAGGACTCGTTAGTTATACCTGTATTTAAATCGGGGGAAAGAGATAATATCACAAATTATCGTCCGATATCACTTTTGCCCACCTTGGCTAAAATTCTGGAAAAAATTATAAATAACCGGCTAATTGGTTATCTTGATAAAAATGATATTCTTTCTAAAAATCAGTTTGGATTTAGGAAGAAAAAATCGACCATAGATGCAGTTGAAAACTTTGTTACAACTGTAGCTGACAACCTTGACTGTAAGAAAAAATGCCTTGGTGTCTTTCTAGATTTAGCCAAGGCATTTGATACGGTCTCAATTCCCCTACTCATATGCAAATTGGAGGCCATAGGTATTCGAGGTATACCACTTAATCTATTCCAGGACTACCTTACTAACAGGTCACAGACTGTTAAAATAGATAAATTTTGTAGCTCTAAAAAAAATATTAATTTCGGTGTTCCGCAGGGGTCAGTGCTTGGACCCACTTTGTTTCTGATTTATGTAAATAGTCTTTGTAATATTGAAATAGCGGACGCTAAGGTGACTACTTTCGCTGATGATACAGTGATTTTATTCCAACAGTCTACATGGGACGGCGTCAAATTGTCAGCTGAGCATGGACTTCAAAAGATAATTAAATGGCTTGATTACAACCTACTTACCTTGAATCTTTTAAAAACAAAATATATAACGTTTAGTATAAAAAATAATTCACAACCTCCCTCAGATTTCACCTTGAAAGCTCATTGTTCCAATTGTGTGATTATTAATAATTGCGATTGTTCATTGTTATCTTCAACCAATAGTACTAAATATCTTGGCATCGAAATCGACAAAAACTTAAATTGGAAACAGCATTTTAGTAATTTAAAATCTCGAATACGCAAACTTATACCAATTTTCAAAAAAGTAAGAAATTTAAAAGATAAAACCACTAATAGAACTGTTTATTTCACGCTGTGTAGATCAATACTTTCTTACGGCATCTCTGCTTGGGGTGGTGCTAAGAAAAGTAATATCATAAAAATAGAAAGGGTACACCGTTGTATTCTGAAAGTTATTAATTTCAAAGGTTTTAGGTATCCAACGACTGCACTGTACAAAGAATTCGAAGTCCTAAACGTTCGTCAACTTTATATACAAAATATACTTTTAAAACAGCATATCCGTGAAAAACCGTCTAATAAATCTACCAGAAGATCACATGATGTTTATGTTGTCCCGGCATGTAAAACAACATTTGCCCAGAGTTTCTCTTTTTTCCTGGCTCCGTTATTGTACAATCGTGTCAGCAAAATAAAACCCCTGAAAGATATGAATAGTTATGTTTGTAGAAAGGCACTGGATGAGTTTCTGCGTGAATTGGACTACGAACAGACTGAAAAATTCGTAAAAGTATGTATATAAGATTATACTATTATATATTTTGTACCCCGTATAAGTATATGTATATGTTTAAAAGTGGAAATGTATAATCTAAATTATATCCACGTTTTATTGAATAATATATGTATATATGTATACATTCGTTTAATATATATGTATATATAAGTAACACAATACACATACCCAAAATGTACGTATCATTACTAAATTATATCTACATTTCCTACATTTAAATCTAAAATTGGTTTTTATTTTTTACGCATCATGCTTGTCTAGTTATTTTGCATATACTACTTGTTTACGTTAAACTTGTTACTCGTCATCGACGTCTATTTGTCATTGTTAGAAAAAATTATTAGCGAAAATGTGTTTTATGTTCATTACGATACGATTGAAAATTAATCATCGAACGAGAATCTTACCTTGCCGTAACACAGTTTTAACTAGCGCGGAAGGTAAAGAACTTTTTTTATGTATACCGTCAATAAACATTATCAATCGTTTTTATGCTATTAGTAATGTACGTTTATTTACATAGTTATAATGACATTTTACTTTACTAATAATCGTTATTTAGACAACGATTTTTGATCTTACTGCTTCGATCAATAATGTACTAGATTCCCGATAAGCGCTTCAAAAACGGCCCGAAACTTAAGACCACAAACGTATTTGTGGTCTTATTTCAAATTGGTATGGTCCAATCATAGCCAACATTAAGACGTCAAAATGCCGCAGTATGCGTTCAAAAACTGTGTAAATAACCACCGTAACACCAAGGTTTTGGAAGAAATATCTTTTATCTACCCAAATATCATAAACCCTCTATAATGCGTTCAAAAACCATAGGCAATGACCAGCATTACCAACCAGCAGAAATAAACAGAACTGTAATGAGCTCATAACCTACTGAAAACAGTAGGTTATGAGTTTAAATTTGGAACAGGTGTCAAATTCAAGTGAGTGTGCTATTCTAGTATCTACATTAAAACAGATACCTATCGATACGAAACCCCAATTCAGTATGATTTTAATTATAAATCGCACGACATTTTGATCTCGAGTGACACAAGAATAGTGACTTTGTTCGTTTGCTTAAGATTTTAAAAAAATGACAGATATCCGAAACGCCGCCATCTCGAGCTGTCATTTGTTCGTTAGCTTTTGAAAAATTTTCTCATTCTTTATTTCTGTCGAAAATGAGTGATAGTGACTCAGAAATTGATATGAACACTCCGCCAGATATCGTAAATGCAGCGACGAATGCAACTAATAACCTGTTTATTTTTTATTGCATTACACTGGTAACAATGCTGGTCATTTCCCTATGGTTCCTGAACCCATCATAGAGCCCTTATGATATTTGGATAGATAAAGTAGTGTATGCAACTATACATAATTAGGCATTACAACACTCGTGTGATGCTATTAAGAAACTCGCCTTCGGCTCGTTTCTTAAACCCACACTTGTGTTGTAATGCCCTTCATTATGCACAGTCGCATAAACTACTATTTTCGGTAATTTAATATTATTAAGTGCTTTTTCGTAATATTTAAACAGAATTAAACTGTAAATATAATTAAATCAGCGAATATTATAATTGTTTGGCCAATGTTTGCTACAACGCACCAACTATTGTATCAAACATCACTGTTCTTGAACAGGGAATGCATGGAGTAGTGTTGTTATTTTGTAATGTTATTTTTTTGTAGATTTCTTAGTGACTCATTTCGCTGTGCGGAATTGGCGATCCAATAAATAAATAAATTCATGAAACAGTACTATTTTAAATACTTTGCATAAAGAATACGCCGAAAATACGTTACCTTTTTTATTTCTTTTTTATTATTTTTTAACTTGTAATAGCGATAAAGTAAAATAGTATTCTACTCATTTTTTGAATTGGTCGAAATATGTACCACCATACAAAACGAACCTAAAAAATAGAATTATATTCTGCAACTCCACGTCTTTCAATACTTACTCTGTTCCGAGCATTGAAATGCGACACCAAGAACTACGTCTAGTTCCACAATAGAATAAGAACGACATTGTACACAAAATATTTTTAACCCTATTGCTTAGATCTTAAGTTTCATTTTAGAATAAATATTTTTGTACTGATGACTTTTTATTTTGAAGCGACATTTTAAATTTATGACTTCTTATCTTTCTCCGTTGAAAGGGCTTAAATAAATATACTTTACAATGATAAATAAACGTTATGTTTAAGTGTTAAGGTTTATAATCATCTGAAGTTGTTAATAATATTGAACTTCTTTCTAAGATAAATGTAGATGTTTACGTGTGTGCAAACGTGGCCACTTGAGCGACTTAGTTTTGTTCCTGATGCTTAATCTAGTACTATTATTGATCGAAGTCTTACTGTGTAAGTACTTATTTTGTGAAAGTGTACCTTAAAAACTTAGTGAGTGTACATTATGAACTTAGAAACTATGTAAGTACCTTAGTTATAGCTAATTTTTAAAGTTTACTACTGGTGTACTGTATCTAAAATGCATAAATAAAATTCTATTCTATTCTATTCTATGCTCTTGCCGTGGACAGGAACCTTCGGCGCCAGGCGTAGAAAACTTATTTATTTGGTTCGAGGATACCCGAAGCCGCGCGCGAGACCGATTTTTGTGTACTCTAACACAGCGTTAAGACAGCGGATATCCTACCGGCTGCGCCAGTTAACTCCCGGAGGCACTGCCGAAGGTTTTTAAAAAGAAACGACAGGAGTCTGGTCGCGAAGACGTTTAATTCCAGACTAACTGGTTCTAAACAGTGTTGCCAACTGCTATTGTAAGAAATGCACTAAAGCAAACCCTAAAATGCACTAGGATTGTGCTAATTTTGATAAAAAAGCACCAAATAAATAAAATCAATGAATATTAAAAAAAAAGGTTTAATAGAGAATATTTAAGTTGTTATTACAAAATTAGGACGTCGTCGGAATCAGTTTTTGATTATTTTTTTTCCGAGTTGGAATCATGGTCTGAATTCATGGTTGATGTCGTAGAGAACAAAACTACAAACGCTCGGACTGCATTTCGATTCGGAAAGTCTATGCCTATCTCGCTCGCTTTCGGAATGCAAAAAAAGGATAGACATAGGTACGGGGCCGTACCTTGTTCCACTCTCCACCACAGATTAGATATTAGTAGCTCTCGAGGTGCGTTCTGAAATTGAACTGTGTTTCAGAACGCGCCCTTGATTGGTTTTGTTTTTACCAACGTGCGTGATAGGTATATTGCAGACTTTTTAAAATGCGCTAGTTATGGCACTAGGCACTGTTATGGAATTTTGAGCGCTGAAACATCAATAAATGCACTAGATCTAGTGCCGAAAGCACTAAGTTAGCAACACTGGTTCTAAAATTAATTCTAATACAATGACACAATACAACAATGCTTTGTTCTAAAATATAACAATGCCAACTCTACGAAATGCGCGTCGCCGAGTGCCAGACTAAACATCCCGGCGCTACTATGAATGCCGCGTCTGTTCTGGCCGCGCAAGGCGAGTATCAACTAGCACGATGTTACAATGTTAGGCGCTGACACAGCATACATAACAAAATAGCCGAAGTCATTGATAGATAAGGAGCGTTTGAATCTACGCGCGCAACGTTATCACCTGCCGGCGTCGAGCCGGTCGCAGTCGTGGCAGATAGCGAGGGCGCGGGGGCGGGCGCGCGAGGCGCGGTTGCCAGCGGTGGCGCGTTGCTGGCTCCTCGATTGTTTACATTATTAAAGTTGCCTAAATGTATTAGCGAATGATGTTTACGGTGGCAAATCGAACAAGTATTTTTGACTTGCACATTTTAATATCATGAAATCCTAAACAATTACGACAAAACTTGTTTGTTTACTAGATCTAATCTTTCTTTTGCGTTTTGATTCATGAAATGAGAACATCTGTAAAGTGGGTGTGATTCAGGTGACGCACACACCTTGCAGGCACGAACGGAGGCGTCTTGGGTTGTGACCGCGAAGGCTTGGCCATTTTTGTATTTAGATGTGGATTTATTATTTTCATTATTATAACCACGAACTTTAGAGGGATTAGATTGATTACGAAGTGATATTATTTTACTTTGTTCTTTTAAGAATTGCGAAAGATGATTGAAAGTAGGTATTGCAATATAACTATGTGATCGTTCGAAAAGGTTAACGACCTCTTTATCGAGCTTACTGAGTGCAATATTCGTTATTATAAAATCTGACAAATCCTTAATGTTTAAGCGACGTAGGGCGGCTTGCGATGAATGGAACTGCTCAATATATGTGTCTATAGTTTGATAAGGCTTAAACTGAATCATTTGATATAAGTACATGGAAGCTTGTACGCGCGTATCTTGATATTTTTCTATTAAAGCATTCCAAATGAGTAGGTAATTATTAGCGGTAGGCGCGACGCCCGAACAAACAGTTAATGCCTTGTCAGAGAGACACCCTATCAAATATTGTTCCTTCTCGGCGTCAGTTAAATGCGAATTATGAATAAGACTTTTAAAGTTTTCATGAAAAGTTGTCCATTTGCTGGGCGTGCCATCAAATGAAGCAAGTTTTAGAGGCGGCAATTTACGATTTAAAAACTCGAATTTATTACTGCTGTTTTCGTTATTTTGAGACCTAAGAAGGTTAGCTTCGATTGCTTTAATTTCACAATAAATTTCATCAAATGCTGACAACGGCGCGTAATTGACACTTGTGGACAATCCTCCTTCCAAGAGTGCTAAATTGTAAGCATCAAGCGCTTCCATATTTGTTCTAATTTGCTCAAGGGAATTAATCCTAGCTAGAAATTTTAATGAACTATTTACTGAAACTTGTCAACCGAGGTCGTATATGGACTGCAGCATCTTAAATAAAATTTTTCCTCTGCCGAGACATAAGATTCTTTAACGGACTCCTTGGCTTTACCTCGCGTTGAAGTCATTTTTTATGCGTTGGGAAAATGCCTATTCGAGTTAATAATCGTCAATAATATTATTTAAATGAGTGAATGTATGCGAAATATCGAGAACAAAATGGACTTGCCCGCGTGCGTTATGTTTTGGGAAAACTTGTGAAATATGTGTGCGATGGCTAAAATATATTTATAATAATATTTTAGCTATAGAATGTTTATCGTGAAATAAGATGCGTTTTTATAGACATAACTAAGCGTTGATGAGATGTTAGCGGGAAATGTGCCCTCGTGGGCGCGTCACGTAGACGAGTAATGGCGGATGCGTAATTGAGCGTTTTTATGCAAATAAATAGATATATATGACGAAGGTAGCTCAACTATTTCGGGTTCATCGTTGTCAGAGTCCAAGTTCAGCATGGCGGAGTACGAAATAATAGTCTCAACACTGGTTACAACCGCCTATTTATTTACTTCCGATAACAAATTAACAAAATCTCAAACGATCAAGCCGATGGAAACGGATTAAAGTACGGAAACGCGGTAAGTTCGATACAGGCGGGCAGAACGACCGTTCGCACTCGTGTCTCACCAAAAAGTCACGTCCCTCAAGTCAAATGCGTCCAATGTCAACGTCAACCGACCACTGACAACAGACCCCTGACATATGACAACTGACAGCTGTCAAACCAGACCTGCCACGCTCTGTATCGACCTCACCCAAGCTCACTGCTTGACGTTTCCGAAAAACGATGATAGTTCCGAAAAACGATGATAGATGGCGTTATTCTAAATTGTCAACTCTAAATATTGTGCATCGGTGTTGAATCTGCGACATATATATATAAATAGATATTTATTTATTTATAAAGAGGAGAACCAACAGCTAAAATATGTGAGTAACAATTGTGAAAACGACACAGAGCCAATTACAGGTTCTCACGAGGAGACACAGAGATGGTAGCAGAAATCTTAAGATCACTAAATAGCAAGCACGAAAATAATACTTACAATTAAAAAGAATTAAAATAAGCAATAAGCACAAAGTACACTCAGACACTAGGTTAGGCATTGCTGACATGGGAAAATAATAAAAATAGTAAAACAAAAATAAAGTACTACGCGCTTTTAAAAATGTTTGCATTCAACCGAGTGCGTACAGAATAGGTTTTGGTGCAAAATGGGTCAAAAGAGAACTCCTTGCAAAGAATATTAAAGTCCTTACTCGCTCTCACTATGAATGAGTTTTGCCTATAGTTGGATGAGGAAAAAGGTATGGAGATAGGTGGATTAAATCTAACTGACCTCTGGGGGACATTGAAATACAATTTATGCAGGAGATCAGGACAGTCAATCTCATTATTTATAATTTTTAAAAGAAAAGTGCAATCAGCAAGCCGGCGGCGATCAAAAAGTGGCTGTAAATGGAATTTCTTGCAGAGATTTAAGTAATTATCAGAATGATAAGATAAACGCAGCCGAAAACAAAGAAAACGAATAAATCTTTTTTGAATACTCTCAATACGATCTATGTATTTGCCATAACGCGGGTTCCAAATTTGTGACGCATAATCAAGGTGACTTCTGACAAAGGAGCAATAGAGAATCTTAAGGGTTTTGGCTTTCTTGAAACATCCAGCGAGTCTCATGACAAAACCCAGTGACTTCGAAGCTTTGGCTACTATTTGCTCAATGTGCACGTTAAATAAAAGTTTGGAATCGTGAAAAACACCTAGGTCGCGAACACCGTCACATCTCTGTAATAGCTGCCCTTTAAGTATATAAGTTGTAGGGAAAGGGACGCGTTTCCTGCTAAATGAGATCACTGAACATTTAGCAGGGTTCAAGTCTAGCTTATTAATCAGACAATACTCGTCCAATCGCGCTAGGTCACATTGAAGAGCATCCATGTCATCCTCCGACGATATTGCAGAGAAAATCTTCATATCATCAGCGAAACATAGTAGTTTTGAATTGTGGAAACATGAGTCGATGTCGCCCACATAAATAATAAAAAGTAATGGACCCATTAAGGAACCCTGAGGAACGCCACTGGGAGCTGAAACCCAGCTCGACATGTAGTTACTGATAACGACAGCTTGAGATCTATTTTCATTGTAAGAGGTAAACCAACGTAGTAGATCCCCTCTGATACCATTATTAAAAAGCTTGGTTATGAGGATATTGTGGTCGATTCTATCGAAGGCCTTACTGTAATCCGTGTAAATCACGTCGACCTGTGCCCCATTATCCATTCTGCCCGTTAAAAAGTCATTGAGCAAAGCCAGGTTTGATACAGTTGAACGACCCTTAAGAAAACCGTGCTGAGAAGGGCTAAAAGATTGACACAGTGCTGCATAAACTTAGTCGTAAATGACCCTTTCAAAAACTTTAGCTAATATGCACAGTTTGGAAATAGGTCTGTAATTAATTATTTCATTTTTGTTTCCCTTTTTATGAACCGGAGTTATAAAGGCCGACTTCCAAATTTGGGGAACAGAACTTGAAGAGAGCGATTTTTTGAACAGAAGAATTACTGGCAAGGCGATGGTTTTAGCACATCCAATCAGCAATCTAGGTGATACGTGGTCTGGACCAGCAGATTTAAACGGATCAATCTGACTAATTAACTTAATTATAACATTTAGGTCTATCTCAATTGAGTGAATATCCGAGGGTATTAAGGAATTTATAGCAGTTGGGGGAGGACAAAAATTACCTGACACATCATTGGTAGGATCTAGAAAAGTAGAATAAAAGTGAGAAGAGAATGCATTACAAATAGACTCAGGAGAGGAAACCGTCACGTCACCATATTTAAGGAAACTGGGTATAGCATTAGACTTCGACCGCTGCTTCACAAAGCTCCAGAAGCGTTTAGGATTTTTTTCGATTGAGTCTTCAGTTTCTCTTAAATAGTTGGCGTAGCAATCAGCTTCAAGTTTATTATATTCTGCAGCACGATGATTCAGAGAACTCCCACCAAGTGTCACGAGATGATATGAGGATCACACACACATTTTTATTCACAGATTAAAGCTTGATTTTTTGAGTCTTTAATGGCGGCCGCCAGACGCACTCGCGCACGTTAAATTAGATAAAATAGATATCAATAAAAATGCAGTTAAATAATGTGAATGGCGCAGACAGATGTGGTATAAGATAAAACCAGATAATTCAAATATACAAGTATTTGGGTGTATGGTGTATGCTAAACAATTAGGACCAGTAAGAAAGTTGGATCCATGAAGTAAAAGACTAACAATGATTGGATATGCAAACAATGGATACCGGCTATGGAACAGTGAAAAGAGAAGAGTAGAAATACACAGAGACATAGTAATATTCAATGAGAATAAAGAAGATAAAATAAAATTAAATGAGGAAAATAAAATAACACAGAGAATAATAAATACAGAAGAAGATACCATAAATACAGAAGAAAATGTAATAAATACAGAAGAAGATATAATAAATACTGAAGAAGATATAATAAATACAGAAGAGGATATAATAAATACAGAAGAAGATATAATAAATACAGAAGAAGAAATAAGTACAGAAGAAGAAAATTTAAACTTAAGAAGACCAGTACAACAGATAGAAGAGCAAAACATAGACATACCTAACACAGACCTAGGTACAAGAAGTGAAAGAACAAGAAAATTACCAGAGAAGCTTGAGGATTATGTTTACCTACAAAGAGGCTACCACAGGAATAGAAAAAGAAGATTGGGAGAAGGCAATAGATTCAGAGAAGGAATCATTAAAGAAAAAAATAACATGGAGTCTAATATACATATCAGAGGCAGGCAGTAAGAAGATGCTTACCAAAAAATGGGTATTTCGAGTGAAAGACGACGGTACCTATAAAGCGAGACTGGTGGTAAGAGGATTTGAGCAGAGAGGTATAGACTTTGATGAAATATACCACCCAGTGGTAAGTCAGTCAGCTCTTAAATCTCTATTTGCTATTGCAGCGTCTAAGAATTCTGAAATTGTTACTTTTGATGGTAAAACTGCATTTTTGTACGGCGAATTAATGATGATATCTCTATGTATAATACCAGATGTTTATGATAAAGAACCTAACAAAATATGTAAATTGAATAAAGCTTTGTATGGGCTTAAACAAGCACCAATTACATGGAATAAGACTTTAACAAAGACAATGTTAAAACTAGGATTGATTCCTACTAAAACTGATAGATGTGTGTTCACTAATAAAAGTAAAAATGTAATAATTGCTGTATATGTAGACGATAGACTTGCTATTTCAACAAATAAAAAAGAATTAGAGGACATTCTGAACTGTCTAGAATCGCAATTTCAAATTAAAATATTCAAAAATCCTAAAAATTTTGTTGTTTTAGAAATTTATAAAGATGACACAGGTATTTTATTAAAACAAGAAACATATATTCAAAATTTATTTAAAAACTTTAACATGATAGATGCTAAACCTACTAGTATACCTTGTAACATTAGTAAAGAAACTGACACACAGACAAACATGACATTACAGCAGATTAATTTTCCTTTTAGGGAATGTGTTGGTGGATTGTTAGATTCATCAACAAAAATCAGACCAGATATAGCAGAAGCAGTAAATAAAGCTAGTAGAAAAATAGAAAACCCTAGTCAGACAGATGTCATAACAGTAAAGAAAATTTTAAGATATTTAGCAGGAACTAGAGATAAAGGCATAAAATACTTAAAAGGAGGAAATATTAATATGTTGAATGCTTATTGTGATTTAGATTACGCAAATGATGTAACTTCTAGATGTAGTACCACAGGTTTTGTTATAATGTTATCTGATGGACCTATATCATGGTGTTCCAAACGACAACCTAATAGTCACACTATCATCCACAGAAGCTGAATACATTGCTGCAGCTGATTGCTGTTAAGAAATATTGTATCTAAAATCGTTACTTTGTGAATTACTTAATTGTAAAATTAACACAACTCTGAATATAGACAACCAGAGTTCTATACAATTAATTAAGACAGGATAATTCAACAAAAGATCAAAACACATAGATGTTAGATACTACTTTATTCATGAACATTTTATAAAAGGGAATATTATTGTTAATTATTGTCCTACAGATCAGCAAGTAGCTGATATTTTTACCAAACCACTTGGTAAAATTAAATTTGAAACTCACTGTAACAGATTAATACGGTAAATAAATTTTTAATAATAGATAAGTTATATTAAACTTAATACATAGTTTCTATCTAAGCTAAATAAATAAAACGTTTGTACTGTAAAACTTATGATTAATTTTAAGAGAACCGCATACTTAATAGGAAGTTAGTACTGTTAATTTTATTCTGAAACATACAATGTAATACACACACATTATTATAAAGAAAATAAATAGATAGTTAAATACATAAATATATTACATACATAATTACAGTAATGTAAGTAAAATAAAATAGTAATTGCAGAATATTTGTTATGTAAAATGTAGTGCAGAATCTTGCCATAAAACACTATAAGTATATATTAATATTTTTTTAAATTGTTTAATAATTAAATTTTAAAAAATAGGAGAAGGTGTTAACATTTTGTATCTGTGGCAACATTCTGCACAACACTATTGAATTGCACATCTCTACCCCTAACAAAAAAGATGGCTACTAAGAAATGTTTGTGTTTGCGGTGCAATATAAAGCTCAAATGTTTTCTCTCAATATAAAGCTCCTTAAAAACAATCACCGTGTTTATTTAAAATTCTGTGTACTCATGGGTACACCTCTGCCTAACCCTTTGGGCATTACGAGCGTAATGTTATCAGCATTGACCTTGTTGCCGCTGAAAGTTAGCGCCTGGCGCCAATGTGCGTAATCACCGTTTTTTGTAAATCGCACTATTATCTTTTCGCCTTGTATCTAAGTTACGTCCCATTTTCTTTCCAGCTATTCTAATCCGAGTAGTAGATAATCCTATCGCTTCTAAATTGCACTGCTTCAGAAACTACTACTAGGACGACACGGTTGGCGCAGTGGCTCAAGCAATGGACTGCTGCGCTGCGTGTCGCGGGTTCGATCCCCGCACGGAACAAATATTTGTATGACCTACAGATAGTTGTTCCGGGTCTGGGTATTTGTGTATGTGAGTTTAAATGTTTGTGAACGCACCCACGATACAGGAGAAATTCCTAGTGTGGGGCAACGTTTTTTAAAAAAACAAACAAAACAAAAAACAAAACTAGGTACCCTGTTGTATTATTAACAGTGGTAACGCCAACACTGATTATATAGATTTACTCTTATACTATGAGGCAGTTTGTATTTCCCGCTCCTTTTCCCACCTGTACATGCAGCGCTTTAGCATCATTCAAAAGGTGAACATGAGAACGAGAGAACGAGGACTGACAGCTGTCAGTTCGACGATGAAATTGCACATGAAAGCACGTGTGCAACGGATCTCTCGAATCACCCCCGCACCGCATGACGACCTTTTTCGTCTGACCGCCGCGAAGAGACGAGGATCTTCTCGAGCCTTTCTCTGCAGTTTTCAATACATTCCCGCTCCGCCAAACGCATCCTTGTGTTTGATTACCCAGTGTAATAAGAAGAAAAACTATATTCAAATATTGGTCGCGCGACCCGCGTAGTGATACTCTGCTGTGTGCTGGTCGAAGGAGACTGGATCCCGCTGGCCTGCCCCTGGTAAGTGCTGCATGTCCCTTCTCTTCCTCTCTTCTCCGCCTCGATTTTTGCCACTGCCGTTTCACTATAATTAATACGTCCGCTCGTATCGAAGGTTGGTTCTGATACCTTTCAGGACTGAATTATTGTTGGCGTGACCATATTTGTGGTCCTTTGAGCTAGGATTTCTGATCCTTTTAAATACTGGAACCCTCCAACCGCCCTTATTAGGATTTGATAGGCCCTAATAGGAGAATATTCATAAATCTACCCCATTATAGATACCGCGTAGATCAACATCGCGTTGAGCTTTATCATAAATAAGTGTTTACTCATCTAGATAAACATATTAAAAGTCCATCTAAACCTTACTTCAGTACCTAAATAACGCTAACTTTGGATAAATTCGAGTTTTAATTTCGTACAAATTTTATATTAAAATACCCTCAAATTAAATTGTTGCCTTGCCGTGTAGTATGAAAATTATAAAGGTTATAACAGTTCGCCATATTTGATTTGACATTCATATTTATTCGGTCATTCATTCGTTAACTCACTTTCAAGTTGTTCATTGAATGCATTCTAGTTCATTATTAACCGAACAAAGTGGGAAGTAGTAGGAAGCCATTCTCCGCTTATTCTTTACGCAAAATAGTAACCTACTTAATTTCATCGTATTATTGTGGTTCATTGAACCCCAGATCAGCTGCTCGTTTACAATAGATTGAATTTATAAACTTCGTTATGTCTAAACAAGCTAAGAAAACTTGTGATTCGGGTTCTGATTATGACGATGCAGAAGATACACGGTTACTTACGTTGCAAGCTAAACGCGAAGCTATCTTTGAAATTACTCAAAAGATTTACGATCTTTCTTCAAACACCGATCTAAGGGAAAGTTTTCTTGACGAATCTTCACAAATAGATTCATTGCGCGATGAATTCAAACAGGTTCTCGACGACTATAATAATCGTTTATTGACATCTAACCGATCCGCTAAGCCTGACTATAAGAGTCTCATGGCTTTTGAGTCTCTGTATGGCAGGATAAAGCGAGTGCAGTCACAATGCTCGCCACATAGCGATAGTGTTCCACACAAATCTAAACCTAGACTCCCGCCGATTGAATTAGTTCAGTTTTCTGGTGACATTCGCTCATGGCCACTATTTTATGCCAGTTTTAAATCGACCGTACACGATAATCCATCTCTCACTGACGCCGATAGATTGTATTACCTATTGGGGAAGCTAACCGGTAAAGCCCAGTCTGTGTGCGCCGGGATATCTCCATGTCCGGAAAATTATAGTCTGTTGTTACGAACGCTCATTGATAAGTACGACGACAAGCGTATGTTGGTTTCTACGTATTTAAATCAAATGTTTGAGTTCAAAACTTTCCAATGCGCTTCAGCAACCAACTTTGATTTATTTACTGAGAACTTTAGCAGCGCAGTCGCCGCTTTAAAAAACCTTAAAATGGATAACCTTACAGATTTAATTCTGATTCATATTGCCTTACAGAAAATAGACCCCGAGACCGTCCGCGCGTTTGAAATTAAATATTCAACAAAAATAAATAAACAACCTACCTTTGATAACTTAGTCGAATTTATTTCAAATCGAGCCAAAGTGTTAGAACGTACTGAGCCAACTTCTTCAACTAATAAGCGTCCGATTAACTCTAATCGGCGTTTAAATACCGCTTCGCCGCCGAAGTGTCAAACATATTTAAACACAACGGTTGAATCCGCGTGCAAGTGCCTATGCGCCAATATTGTGCATCAACATTTATTCAAGTGCACCGATTTTAATGGAATGACTCCACAACAGCGTTATAAGTGTGTGAAGGATAACAATGCGTGTATTAACTGTCTTAGTTTAAAACATCGAGTCGCTAATTGCTCATCTAAGTCAAATTGTCGCGTTTGCAAATTAAATCACCACACATTGTTACACTTCAACGAGTCACGTACCGCGAGCCCTGGGCACTCTGCACTAGCCGCTCCCGCTAATCAGCTGGTCGAGCTCACCGCTGCGGCGCCCCCCGCCTGTGCGCCTGCACATACTTCTCCGAACCTACCCGCCTCTACGGCACGGTCAGATGTTACGCTGTGATCATCTGTTGATTCTCGATTGTATCAGTGTTCGAGTAATGCACTCACACATAACAAACAGTCCACGACTGTTCTGTTATCAACCGCTCAAGTCGTTGCCTACGATTCTAAAGGGAATCCACACATTATTCGCGCGCTTTTAGATTCCGCCTCACAAAGCGATTTTATCACTAACGAGTGTTGTGAGCGTTTAGGTATTCAACCTCAAAACATGAACCGGACTGTTGTAAAGGGGTTCGGTGGGGCTGAGAAGGTAGTTAACACTAGTCCGATTAATATTAAATTATATTCGCGATTCGACAGCAAAATTAATTTTGATATTTCGCTACTTGTCGTTGATCAGATAACGGACTTACTGCCTACCTTTTTGATAAATACCAGTGACTTATCACATCTACATAATTTACCGCTAGCCGACGAATCATATGGTGTGCCTAGTAAGATAGACGCTTTAATAGGTGCTTCTCTTTTTCCGCATTTACTTCTCCCCGACGTTGTTCACAATCGTGACACGTCGGTGCCGCGCGCTTTGCGTACTGTTTTCGGCTACGTAATTATGGGCTCCGCGCCTACGTTACCTATGCATCAAACCACCCAGGCCCTGACATGTTGCCTCGCTCAGGAGCCTGTCGCTATTGACTCATTAGTCAGGCGTTTTTGGGAGCTCGAGGAGCTTCCCTCCGCACCGCCCACTCAACACCCCTCTGATGTTGAATGTGAATTATTTTATAAGTCCACGACAACCCGCGATCCCGTTAGTGGTAGGTACACTGTAGCACTGCCATTCAACGAGGATGTTTATTCCCTCGGGAATTCTTTTGACAATGCCCGCAAGCGTTTCATATGTCTCGAAAGAAAGCTAGAAGCTTCGCCAAAACTTAGGTCTGCATATGATGACGTAATAAAGGATTATCTCGCGAAAGATTACGTTTCTCCTGCGTCGTACGATCCCCGCGACCCAACACCCATATACGTCATACCGCATCACGGGGTCGTGCGCGAAGATAAGACAACGACTAAGCTGCGCGTGGTTCTAGACGCCAGCGCGTCTACTTCTGGTGGCCGTCAATCACTGAATGATATTCTGCACTCAGGTCCGAATTTGCAAGGCGACTTGTTTACAATATTATTGAACTTCCGCTTACACGCGATCGCATTGACCGCGGACTGCCGCCAGCAGTTCTTACAGATTATCATGCGCGAAGCTGACCGTCGGTATCAATGTTTTCTTTATCGCTTTACTCCACAAGACCCACTACAATTGTATAGGTTTAACCGCGTCTGCTTCGGTTTAAAATCAAGTCCCTACCATGCATTGCGCACTGTGAGACGGTTAGTCGAAGATGATGGCACGCGTTATCCTCTCGCCAGCAAATTCGCGTCTACGTCGCTTTTCATGGACGATCTCGCCTTCTCGATTCCCACGGAACAAGAAGCGATATCTGCGTCACGACAATTAATTGACCTATTCAAAGGAGCTCAGTGGGATCTCGTAAAATGGAACAGTAACAGTCGTGCCGTACTAGATAATCTTCCCGCTTCGCACAAACTCCCTACAGAGGTTGAGTTTGATAAGGCCATGCAGCATAAAATACTAGGCCTGCATTGGTGTATTGATAATGACGTATTTTATTTTAAAATTACGGTTCCCGCAGATGTGAAGTGCACTAAGCGCTCCATCCTTTCTACAGTCGCCCGACTGTGGGATATAATGGGCTTCGTGGCCCCCACAGTCGTGTATGCTAAGCTACTGATCCAACAGCTTTGGCATCTTAACTTCGATTGGGATGACACTCCACCGCTACACATTGTTAAAATGTGGAAGCAGTTCTGCGACGAGTTACCGTCTCTTAACAATATACGCATTCCGCGTCATTTAGGCGTTTCTAACAACTGCACTCTCACTCTTCTATCCTTTTCGGACGCAAGTGAACATGCCTACGGTGCCGTTGTATACGCTCATGTGACCACCGCCTCCGGTAACACTGTCCGGCTTGTCTGCGCAAAGTCCAAAGTCGCTCCTACCAAGCCTCTGTCTATAGCACGCTTAGAGCTCTGTGGCGCGCTTCTCATGTCCAAACTGCTACGCATAGTTTATGAAAATTACTCGCATCATCTTCCAATCAAGGTATTCGCTTTCACTGACTCTAAAGTCGTGTTATATTGGATCAAAAGTTCGCCACGTCGGTGGCAAACCTTTGTAGCAAACCGCGTTGTTCAGATTACGGAAAACATCTCTGCTGACAACTTCTACCACGTCGCGGGGACTGAAAATCCCGCAGACGTTCTCTCACGTGGCATTACGCCTCAGAAATTAACCACACACCCTCTGTGGCTCCACGGGCCCCAGTGGGCTACATTGGATCCGTCTGAGTGGCCTCTCAAGCGTCTTGACGATCAATTTACTCCGCCTACTACTGAACAAAAAATTCTTACACATGCTGTGTACTCGCCATCGCCAGTCAAGCATTGTGCTTTATATGATCTCGCTAACCGCATCTCCTCATGGAGTAAAACTCTTCGTATAACTGTATACGTTTGTAAATTCGCAAAATTATTACCCCGCCGCGACACTATTGCAGTGTCCGCTGATGAATTAAATTTCGCTGAAAATAAAATACTTCGCGCCCTGCAAAGTCAACACTTTGCAGAGGATTATTCTAATATTAAGAATAATCAATCTTGTTCGCAGGTTCTCAACCGGTTGAGGCCTTTCATTGAAAACGGTCTGATACTTGTAGGAGGTCGACTCGTTAACTCCGCGCTGGACTATGCTCAAAAGCATCCAGTTATCTTACCGCGCAATGATCCCGTCGTAAACTTGATCATTGATTTGTATCATGTAAGGTATTTACACGCCGGACCAGAACTATTGATGTCGCTTCTTCGACAGAAGTTCTGGATCTTGTCCGCACGCCGCGTTGTGAGACAGCGTGTCCACATGTGTAATACGTGTTTTCGTTAAAAACCGCGCCCAACCTATCCGCTGATAGCCGACTTACCTGACTATCGCACGCGTCAGGTCACTAAAGCTTTCACGCACGTAGGCTGTGACTATGCAGGTCCTCTGCCGTACGTTCCTGTGCGCCGTCGTGGCGTCCACAGTGCGAAGGCCTATCTGTGCATTTTCACATGTCTTACGACTCGTGCTGTGCATGTCGAAGTCGCCACGGACCTCAGCACTCCCAGTTTTCTTGCCGCGCTGAAGAGGTTTCTCGCCCGTCGAGGACCGATTCAGATCCTGTACTCGGATAATGGTACATGTTTTAAGGGGGCTAACTCTTACCTCCGCGATTTGTACAAGTTTCTCAATACTGTGTATCGTCCAAAGTTGGAGGAAGAGTACGCTGAGAGTCGGATAACTTGGAAATTTATCTGTCCCAACTCTCCACACTTCGGAGGCGCTTGGGAAAGTGTCGTGAAGGTTGTAAAAATGCATCTGTTCCGTGTCGTCGGACAGCAGCTTCTATCATACGAAGAACTCTGTACTGTTCTCACTCAGATTGAGTGTCTCCTAAACTCACGCCCGTTGACAGTACTGAGTTCCGATCCCGCGGAGCCCACGGCCCTTACGCCAAGCCATTTCTTACATACCGCGCCTCTATTTTCTTTACCCGCGCTTGAAATCAACTCTGACCCTGTCAGTTTACTTCACCGACACTCGCTACTGGACAAGTTGGTCCAGTCGTTTTGGAGTCGTTGGAAGATGGAATATCTACACGGGCTACAGGTTAGGCAGAAGTGGAACACGCCGTCGTTTCCTATCACAGCAGGAACCGTGGTTGTTGTGATGAATGATAACTCACCGCCCTTATCCTGGCCGTTAGCTATTGTGGAGAACGTCCACCCGTCTAAAGACGGCGTCGTGCGCGTCTGTACAGTTAGGACCGCCAAGGGAACTTACCTGCGCCCGGTCGTTCGTTTGTGTCCTCTTCCAAGACAATAATTAATAAACCGCACTTCGCATTAGTTTAAGTTAGTTAGTAATGCCGCATCGCTTTAGTTTGTAACGTAAGTTAATTAGCTTAACCCGCTTCGCCATGACTCTACTCTATTTATCTCACCGCGCGCATTGAGCGCTCCTAGAGTCATAGTAATATTTTTCTCTTTCGTCTTATTTTCGCTTTTTAATGGTGACCCATTAAGGGGGGGTGGAAATGGTAACGCCAACACTGATTATATAGATTTACTCTTATACTATGAGGCAGTTTGTATTTCCCGCTCCTTTTCCCACCTGTACATGCAGCGCTTTAGCATCATTCAAAAGGTGAACATGAGAACGAGAGAACGAGGACTGACAGCTGTCAGTTCGACGAAGAAATTGCACATGAAAGCACGTGTGCAACGGATCTCTCGAATCACCCCCGCACCGCATGACGACCTTTTTCTTCTGACCGCCGCGAAGAGACGAGGATCTTCTCGAGCCTTTCTCTGCAGTTTTCAATACATTCCCGCTCCGCCAAACGCATCCTTGTGTTTGATTACCCAGTGTAATAAGAAGAAAAACTATATTCAAATATTGGTCGCGCGACCCGCGTAGTGATACTCTGCTGTGTGCTGGTCGAAGGAGACTGGATCCCGCTGGCCTGCCCCTGGTAAGTGCTGCATGTCCCTTCTCTTCCTCTCTTCTCCGCCTCGATTTTTGCCACTGCCGTTTCACTATAATTAATACGTCCGCTCGTATCGAAGGTTGTTTCTGATACCTTTCAGGACTGAATTATTGTTGGCGTGACCAAACAGTATTATTAAAACTCCAAATTATGTTCGGTAGCCTATTGTCCCCATAATGAGATGCTTCCATAAGTTCCGTGAATTGTGCCATTAGTGCCTTTCACACATCAACCCACCCTAAAAATTGAATCTGCGACACCTCCTGACTGAATTTGTCCTACCCACAGAACATAAAAAACAAAAAAATCTTGTCAGTTAAATATTCACGTCGCGAAAAATAAAAACACGTAGTGATATCTAGTGAAGATTGTTTTTCATGTTACAAAATATTTGACATCTCAATGGCAGGTTAGTTGTTCTGAAATAGCTTCTAGATGGAGACATCGGTGAGTACACTTTGGCAAGGGTAATTTCAATCTCCTAGAATCTTATAAAAATGTCGCTATTGCTATCAACAGCTATGCAAATTACGTTTACGAATAGTAGATTTAGTCTGATTTATCGATATTCACTAGGATTTCACCATTATTTTGTTGTCATTGAAGATCAAAGTTTTATGTCCTGTATTTAGGAACCTTGCAGAGTACTACTGCTCAAATAACTGTTCTTATGTCCTCTGTGAAAGCACTTGTCAGTGAATAATGTAAATATTTTTTTTATTTACAATATGTTTTGACCTGTTCTGATGCGAAAATCTTAGTATTTCTGACGAAATGTGATGTTATTTTGTCGGCGATGAAGACTACCAAGACCCCCTTATTGTCAACCCTCCCAGAATTCACAAAAGCATAGATGGCATGAATCCAGTGATTATTCAATTGATCGCCAGTTTCATCAACTTGTTCTGTAATACGACAGACTTCTGGCTTTGGTCACAGATATTATAATACTTCGTACAGATACCCAATCCCATACAAAGAAATGACACCTCCCTAAGTCATCTTATTGCTCGTTTTATATTCTTTCCTCCATTATTTCAACAGATGGCAGCACCAGCGTCGCACTAATTGCCACAGACTGGAGTTTTACAACGTTATCTAGGAGTTCACGTTTCGTGTTATGTAGTTCCGGAACTTTCGGGTTCAGTAAAATGAGAAAAATATGTAATTATTTCGCTTAGAAATGTTAAAAGATGTGTTATATTTCTATAAACAGTAATACATATGCTTTTTATAATGGTTAAATTTAATTAAAATTATACAACAGTTACGATTATTGTATGTGGCAAATTGAGTAAAACGCCATCTATTGCAAACAGCTCTAGAGAAAATGATTTACAGATGGCTTACTTTTGACAACTTTATCAATCTATGGGTACGAATTGAAGTAAAAGTCCTCCTTTAACCTTTTTTGTTGAAATAACGTGATAAATGAGTGTAAATAGATAAATAAGCGTTAAACATGGAACTTTTGATTTTTGCAAATCTTATTTCGGCCAAAATCTACCGTATAATGCATTTAAGCGATTGTTAATTTCATTACTGCTACCTATGCTGCCATCTATTGTGTTTTTTTCAAGATTAATTATAATTTGTTCGAGTTGTGACCCCATGCTTTGGTTTACGGCCAGGAAGATCTACTTGTCGTCCTCGAAGGCCAGCTTAGCCAGATCGCACACAAACACCATCTCCACATGACATTGTGAATTTATAAAGTGGACATATTAATTCTCATGGAACTAATCTTCATGAACCAACATACATTCCAAATTTCGATCATGGATGAACATCTGAACAGTTTTTTGAACGTTATAGAGATGACCAAATACATACGCGAATGGTTGAATGTACAAACAGAACAATGTACATCTCCAAGGTAGATTCTCTTGGTCTTACAGTTGAGGAAATGAAAAATTATATTTAACGGCGCGCGATAAATTAATTGATTTATTTTTACAGTTTTTATGAGTTGTAATCGATTATTTTTACTCTGTGGTGTAAGAATTATTTCTTTATTGGTAATTTTAATTTAGAGCGGTTAACACCGAATGGAGTTGTCAATGTCATGGCGGTGGTAACGGTCACTTTTTGATGCGACCGTGAGCCGAGGCACATGCACAAACCCATTGGCTCTAAAGTAAAGTTTAATTATTTTCCTTCCCGTATTTAAATCAGTAATTATTATTGTAATCATTAGTGATTTTGGTGAAGTTTTGTTAGAATGTTAAAAGTTAAATTAAGTGAGATATTTTGTGAGTATTATTTTACAACTACCTGCACCTACACGTCCATAATGGAGGACCATCAGATGACGATAAACAGCGACACGTAGTGTCTCAGCCGCTCGAGAAGCCGTCATCAGAAGTGGGCTCTGAATCTCACTGCGCACAATGTTCGAGATCCAGCAGCGGAATATGATGCAGTTGATCGAGGCTATCAGAACACCAGCCTCATCATCCAAGATCGCTCTGCCAGAAATCAACCCAGAGCAGTCGGACTCTGATCCACGTGCAAGTGGAAGTGCAGGTGCAAGTGCAAGTGATAGTGCAAGTTTAAAGTGAAAGTTGATAGAAACACCAAACCTACCAAACTTTGACTTGATTTGAATCGTTTCAAACCACGGAATGTTCCTATGTTCCTACATGCAAATGTCGTGTGTGTGCGTGTGTGTGTGTCATGAGATTGCCACCAGTAAGGGACAAATGACTTCGACGGGTACCCTTTCGACGGGTAACCAAAGAAAACAAGTGATTTGTTTCCGTTATGGTGAAAGTGCGGGCCATACGGCGCGTCTTCTGCGGGCCATGCGGCGCGTCCTCTGCGGGCCGGGCGGCGCGTCCTCTGCGGGCCATGCGGCCCATAGTAGCGGAAGCGGCACCGTCACCGAAATGGCGCGTCGACAACTGTCAAGTAGCTGGTGTTTGTGGGCAATGGCGACAATCTGGTGAGTCGTTTCCATTTTACTATGTTAGTGGAGTCGAGTGTTCTCTTTTAAAGGAAAGCTTATTTCAAAGGTTTTAAGGGTTGCTACACCAATTCAGTTGTCAGATTGATAGGGTTGGGTAATTATGACGTATTTAGTACCAAACAGGTTCTGAGTGAGGTTGAGTCGAATCACTTGAGGGCGACCGATGTTTTAAAGTCACTATCCGGCAATCGTACATAAGTACCTACGCACACAACCATAGGATGCCAACCTGTGAAGTTTCTGTTGATATTTAGTCGATTTTATTATGCAAAAATTAATCTTTGATTTCCTTATACTGGCAACACAGTCACTAACGTCACGTAACGTCAAACTCAACGTTTCTTATAAAAAGAACGGTTGCCTTTAGTCGTATGCTCACTTCTATCTAAACTGTGCTAGGAGGCAGTTACTATAACCTTCCTTGTGGGTATTTTTATATTTGAATAATAAACGAGTCAAAGTATTTAAATTCAAATTGCTGCTGTTTTCTTGACACCCATTTCCTATAGGTTATGGGCCCAGGACTGCTTTGATATACTGTTGCGCTTACTGTGTGCTGGTTTAATACGCGTGTATATTGAGTGCTTGTTAAAACACATGTGTATAGTGAGTGCTTGTAAAAAACACGTGTGTATAATTGAGTGTTTGTAAAAAAAAAAAAAAAAAAAACACGTGACACATCATAGACAATCTGAAGACCAAGTGAAATATTAAACCTTTCGATGGTGAGAGTTTTAAGGCCAAGAAGAAATCCTTCAAGAAGTGTCACCATTATGGAGTCGCATCAAATACAAATGCAATTTTGATGCTTCAATCCAATAAAGAAAAAACCTGCAGACAGATTCCGCAGAGTTCAAGCTGTGGATATATCTCAGGGTGCTTCAAGTTCCAGTGAGGTTTCCGGCTTCGCATTTTTGTCCGGAAATTATGAAGGTGGCGCAGAAGAAAACCAAGTAACCTTTCTGCTAAATTCCAAGGCATCGGACCACATCATTCACATCAACAGGGAAGTCCTATCCTTTAACTTTAGAAATTTTATTAAACCGTTTAAAATGTTAGTTGCTAAACACTGTGATTTTTTTACAGCTACTGAGGACATTACAAGTTGTCAGCAATCCATGGTACTCTCATTTGTATGAGAGTGCTGTCATTAACCAAGATGCAGCGTCCCGGATTGACCGTCGACCAGCAAGGAACCAATATCTGTAAGGACGGTAAAATACTGATGCGAGGTATGGCAATTAATTATTTAATTTGTGTGAATTTTGTGGTTAAAGTTATTCAACCTGTTTCTCAAACATGCAACAGTGATGGTGCTAATTACATTATTTATGGCATCAACGGCTAGGCCATATTAGTAAACAAAAGTTTTAGAGCTGAAAAATAACTGTATGATTCATAAACATAAGTTCAATTGAGGTGGTTACACGGAACACCCAATGATAAATTATGCGAAGCTTGCATAAACAGGCACGATTACCCATTATTCATCATTACCCATATTTCACACTTCTGAAGTGAACTGAAGTGAAAAACAATAAAATACCTTTATTTGTTGTGTATGGGCCAATCACTCCTTAGTCGATAATAGAAATTATTTTGTTTCATATAACGATCAATTCACTCATTATTGTGTTGTGTATTTATTGACATAGAAATCTCACGTGTTCAGTTTCACTGCTTTTACAGATTTTATGGCAAAAACTGGGACTAAATTTAATTTAAAACTAGTTACTTTGTACTGTGAAAATTATCGAGAACATTTTGTCTAATGAAATGAAAGATTACTGTGTTTCTAAAGGAATGTCATACCATTTTACTATTCCAAGAACACCACAGAAAAATTACGTTTCCAAACGAATTAGTAAAAAGCCCGCGCTATGATACTTAAGCGGTGCTAAATTACAAAAGTGTTTTTGGGGTGATGTAGTCTTAACTGCAGTATATTTAATAAACCTTGCCCATTAAAACAAAATCAAACACCAATAGAATGGTGGCAGAAAAAAAAATAACCTGCAATTAAGTAGGTAGTTGAAGGTTTTGATTCTACCGCATAGTGCAAAAATAAAAATAAGTAACACTTTCGATGAAAAATCATGGAAAGGTATTCTCGTTGGATATATACCAAATGGCTATAAAGTATGAAATTAAATATGAAATGGTCAGGATGTCATAGTAATGAGGTTAATTTTTGTAATGAAGGGAATGAAATCGAACATTTCCGTGACAAAACTGATGATAGTTATGACGTGTTGTCAAGAAAAAAATCAGTGTCAATAAAATATCCTCAAGACAGTGACAGTCCATAAATCTGATATTAATTCCAAAACTGATTGTTCAAAGTTGAACGGTTTAAAATCAGATGGATCAAAATCAGATAATATAATATAAATAAGACCATAATGACCCCAAGGTACTAAAGCCAAATGTTAATGACAAACCATGATGTCGCAGTTCTTGTGATACAAATATCGACGATTCTTGTCAATAATGGGAATGAGTGTTAGGCTTACATAAGGGCCATCCCTCTGTTTCATACTGTGAAATCGGGGATATTTTATTGTGTTGATTCAATTAGTTGCAAAGTACCTAGTTCATTTAACGAAATTAAAAATCAGGATGAAAGGTGTTTATGGGAAGGTGCAATTAAAGATGAATTAGTTTTTTTTTAACTAATGATACCTGGACATTAGAACCGAAACCGATTTATAGAAATATAGTCGGGTTTAAGTGGATAATAATATTTCGGTTTAAGCACATTTATTTTCTTAAAGAGAAACTTAACTAAATTAACAATAGGCAGGTTTACAGTACAATAGATTTATCTATATGAAATAAAATACAAAACAGTTGACACAAAACTTATGTTAACAAAACTTAATGAAAAAATAAACCATAATTCTTTTTTATTTAATGTTTGTATCCGAGAAACTGAGCTGATAAGAATCATGAGATGATGACAATCCATTAAGATATAAGGCATGTATTGTTGCCAAAGTTTTATAGGCAAAAGTATTTATCAGATTAAACTGAAACTTTTAGATGCTTAATTAGTTTTGCAAATCAATGTTATTTATGAATACATCATACATCTTTAAATTGCATTAAAAAAAAAAAAAAAAAAAAAACATGAAAGTGCCAGAGGGTGTAATCAGTAAAGACGAATAAAGCTCTGTACAGATTAAAACAAGCTGCTAGGTGTTGGTTCGAATTAACACATCAGTGTCTTAACAAACAGAGTTTGTAAATTCATCAGTTGATAAATAAATATTAAGTAAAGAGCAAAATTGAAAATGGTAGATCTAAATAATTGTTCCTAGGAATTAAAATTACTCGAAGTAATGATACAATAACTTTAGATCAAAGTTCTATAAAAATCCATTTTGTAATGTAAAAATTTGGTATGTCTGACTGTACTCCCAATAGGTACACCTATAAATAATAAACCAAATTACGAAGTTCTAAATGCAAATATTGAATATTATACACCTTGCCGCAACCTTATTGGGTGTTTAATGTACGTTATGTTATGTACACGCCCTGATTTAAGTGCTAGTATTGATATTTTGAGCAGACACACAAACAAAAGGAACAAAGAGAAGTAATTATTTGTCTCAAAAAAAGTGCTTAGGTATTTGAAGGGCACTATGGAATTAAAATTGAGTCACAAAATAAAATGTGATGATGTTAATCATAAATTATGTGGATAAGTAGATTCCGATTGGGGTGGTAATGATGTCAATAATAAAAAAAAAATACCACAGGTTATTTATTTAAATTATTCAATAACTGTATGTACAATAACTTTGAATACAAAGAGGCAAATGTCTGTTGCGGGTTTGCAAACAGAGGCTGAATACATGGCATTATTTAAAACTGTAAAATAATCATTATGGCTAAAGTCTCTAGTTACTAGTATTAAAATGAATATTGTCAATCCAGTTGCTATTTTAAAAGACCATAATGGTTGTATTAGTACCTACAGCAAAAAATCCTTTTTAGTTATAAAATGTCAAAACATATTGACATCAAGTATCATTCCTCCAGGGAACAAGTTGAAAATAATATGATAAATTATTTTATGTAATCACAGGTAGCGGATGTGTTAACAAAGCAGCTCAAACTGTTGTATTTTAGCAGTTCAGAGATGAGATGGGCTTGCAATGAAGTAACATAATAAATGTAAACACATAGCGGATGTGCTAACAACGACGCTACAAGCTCAACTGCTTAAAAAGCAGATCAGTAAGAGATAAGTTTGCAAAAATGTTACTTATGTATGTGTATACTTTTTAAGTATTGATTCATTTGTGGTAATTTACTTATTGTAAATTAATTGATGTAATGAATTGTTCTATTATAACTAACTATTATTATAAATTGTTGTAATTGATAATCATTTATGAATTATAAAATTAGATATAATTATTCATTTTGATGAGATGGTCTGGCTAGGTTTTCCTGGGTTTTCCTAGTCCTTGCAACAAATGTTGGGCCATAAATATTGTAGTTTCCCCAGAAATCACTTGGAAGGTTTATAGTATTCTGGTTATATAGGTGATTATGATTGTATAAAAATTAATTTGTATTTGGATAATTGATGATTAATTTTTGAGGGGGAATGTTGATATTTAGTCGATTTTATTATGCAAAAATTAATCTTTGATTTCCTTATACTGGCAACACAGTCACTAACGTCACGTAACGTCAAACTCAACGTTTCTTATAAAAAGAACGGTTGCCTTTAGTCGTATGCTCACTTCTATCTAAACTGTGCTAGGAGGCAGTTACTATAACCTTCCTTGTGGGTATTTTTATATTTGAATAATAAACGAGTCAAAGTATTTAAATTCAAATTGCTGCTGTTTTCTTGACACCCATTTCCTATAGTTTCAACAGAGTAAGACTTAATAGATGATGTGTCCGAGGGTGAAGGAACCTCGAGAGATTATGATTGCGCTTGTTGGTTATTTGGTCAATCCGCAGCCACAAGACGCAGTCGCAACTGCGTACGTTGTCGTTCAGGGCGTGATGAGCGGCTTGTGGTGTGGCTGAGACCTGGGTGAGCCTGTGTGGCACCCGAAGCCTGTGTGGCACCCGAAAGCCTGTGTGGCACCCGAAAGCCTGTGTGGCAACCGAAAGCCTGTGTGGCACCCGTAAGCCTGTGTGGCACCCGAAAGCCTGTGTGGCACCCGTAAGCCTGTGTGGCACCCTTGCGCCTGTGTGGCACCCGTAAGCCGTAATCATAATTTCGAAGTTGTTGAATTTTCAAGTTGATTTAGACTATGTTGAACTTCACATGTTTTCTGATTATTGTGTCAAGTCAAGATAGTTGTGTAGTGTTTACTATTTCTTTTTTTGATTTAAATCTTAAATGACTACTTAACTAACAACCTAGTAAGTCAGGATAGACGAGTTGAGATGTACGAAAGATTCCTCCAAGTAATGTGAGTTAAAGCCTAATGTAGAAGACGGTGAGGAGGGTGCCTCCACCAGCAAATGGAACACATGCCATGGCTATCTTGGTTGGTCACGGTGCACGCACTGGTCTGTAGTCGTAACTGCAACTCAGAGTGGGGTTGTTCAGAGCGCGATGGGCAGCCAGTGGTGTGGCGGGGACCTGGTGTTGGTCGTATCACATGAGGTGATGACGATATGGGCGGCAATAGTGATGGTCACTAGTTGCAGGCCATGAGTGGTGTGTTTTCTTTTTGAAATTTGATTTATGAAATGAATTATGAGGCTTGGAGGAACCTTCTGTGTGGCGCTCCATGGTGCCGGCGCGCCCTGCTGGCGCGGTTGTGTGGGGCACCCCTGTGCCTGTGTGGCACCCCTGCGCCTATGTGGCACCCCTGCGCCTGTGTGGCACCCCTGCGCCTTTGTGGCACCCCTGCGCCTGTGTGGCACCCCTGCGCCTGTGTGGCACTCCTGCGCCTGTGTGGCACCCCTGCGCCTGTGTGGCACCCCTGCGCCTCTGTGGCACTCGTAAGCCTGTGTGGCACCTGTTAGTTTTAGCCTGTGTGGCACGTGAAATTCTGTGATACTATGTCGTGAATTGCGTAGCACTATCTTAGTAAACTTTCAGTTCTAGTAATGTTTTGGCTCTTAGTGATGATTAAGCCTGGATTTATTTCGATTAGACTTTTCAAGATTTGATAAAAATTCTTGAGAATTTTGTTGTGGTCAGAATGACCGAGTTTTGAAGTATGTGCCAAAGTACACACGAGGACGTGTGATGATGTAGGACGGCCGTAACGGCGCGCGATAAATTAATTGATTTATTTTAACAGTTTTTATGAGTTGTAATCGATTATTTTTACTCTGTGGTGTAAGAATTATTTCTTTATTGGTAATTTTAATTTAGAGCGGTTAACACCGAATGGAGTTGTCAATGTCATGGCGGTGGTGACGGTCACTTTTTGATGCGACCGTGAGCCGAGGCACATGCACAAACCCATTGGCTCTAAAGTAAAGTTTAATTATTTTCCTTCCCGTATTTAAATCAGTAATTATTATTGTAATCATTAGTGATTTTGGTGAAGTTTTGTTAGAATGTTAAAAGTTAAATTAAGTGAGATATTTTGTGAGTATTATTTTACAACTACCTGCACCTACACGTCCATAATGGAGGACCATCAGATGACGATAAACAGCGACACGTAGTGTCTCAGCCGCTCGAGAAGCCGTCATATTGAAGTGGCGGAAGTATGGAAGCACTTGCACCAGACCACCACTTCTTTTTTATCGTTGTTTCACTACCATCCAATCGTATGATCAAATATTGAGCAAAGGGTTTCAAACTACATGGGCTACTATGGGAATCTGAATACACAAAAAATATGTATTAGAAGAAGATAAGTTTCATGAAAAAGCCAAGGGATTATTGCAAAATAAAAGCACGAGCAGATGGTAATTTAGCAGTCACATGTTGAATTTACAAGAAGTCCGTGGTGTTGTTACATTAAAATGTCAAAACGCAATAAAAATTGATTAAAAGGGCTAGTCTTATTTTAATCTAAAATAATATAAACTAGTTGGCTGTAATTGTCTTGTATACAGTACATAGAAGTCAGTAGCCTACCTCAGTAGCCTGCAAATGTCCTAACAGAAGGACATAAGAAAAAACCCATTTTTTCAGGAAAAGATTTTTTTCAGTATTTTTTCACTTCTAAAGTAACCCCCATAGAGCTTAAATCCTGAATATGAGTTAAATCTGACATAAAAAGTGGTTTCTGTAGTGAGGAGGTTAAAAACATGAAACACTTTTCATGTGAGATAAGATAACTAAATTTTTTTGCCAAACTATCGTATAAAGAAACGGAAGAAACAATTTAGGTTAAGGTGGATATTCACGGTAGCCCGCGAAATTCAAATTTTCTTAAGTTTTTAGCGATTTGCAGGCCAGTGCTAGGTTTTATGTTAGTGAAAATATGATTCGCGGCTGTAAGACGATTGATTATTTCATCAAAAGGTCATTCTTGAGAGTTACATGAACTTGGAGGGTTGTAATGATGATTTTGATGGTTATAATTCTGTAACTGCATACGGCTTACAGCCGCGAATCATATTTTTACTAACATACAACCTACCACTGGCCTGCAAATCGCTAAAAACGTAAGGAAATTTGAATTTCGCGGGCTACCCTGGAACATCAGGCTTAACTATAAACCATACCAATAAGACAAAGGTACACACATACTTCTTAGCGTGTCGATGGCAAAACTTCATTACTTATACACACTTGATGAATACTTTTTTTTTTAAGCTATTAATGTATCTGTTAAAACCTGTTGATTATGAAATAAACTTATTATTATTATGTTCTTTATTCATTTTTGTTGAAGCTCATTTCAATAGCTTTAGAAGTAAACAAACAAACATACAGTCCACGTATCTATAGTCTATACCTATAGTAGTAGGAGCTGGCCGCCGACCGCATTCAATATGTTATAATATTTTAAGTTAGTTGCCAATAAACACCTTCGAAGACAGACGCTTGTTTCCTTGTGCTAACTACTCGCCGAACCAAATCGAACCCTTTTTTTTTTTTCGGTGGGTGGAAAATCATCAAATGACCCCCCCCCCCGCTCTTGGGCAGAGCGAAGGGGAGTGTCAGACTTCTACTGACTAAAAACCGAACCCATGTTCCTTCTTTGCCCTTGTGCCGAGGCCACGTCATCTAGTACTAAAATCCGCGGCTCCGACGGGCGTCGGCCCTTGCGGGCCCCTCCTTACTGACATCTCTTTGAGGCGCGCGTGGAACACGAACGCGCCGCCGACATGGTCTGTTGCCGTCATGACGACGGCCGGACGGCGAGCTAGTCCACTACTCACCGTCCACAGGCCCGCGTCTACGGTGGCCAGAAGCCATCACACGGCCCCCGACACCCGGAGCACCTTCCGCGCCTTCCGTGGCGGCTGGGACGTTCGCTCCCTTTCTCGTTCCGCCACCTCCTTCGCTAGCATCACTGCTTCGTAGAAGGAGGCGACGGCGTCCCATTCCTCCTCACCCCGGACCATGGCTTGCACCAGGGCCGGACGCGAGAGGTCGCCGCCGCCGATCGCCGCTACGAGAACACGGCGGGGCTCCGCCCAAGCAGGGCGCACCTCCACAGTGTGCTCCACCGTGTCCTCCGGTCGATCCTCGCAGTGGAAGCATCCGGGCGTTTCCTCCCGCCTGATTCGGTGCAGGTACCTCCCAAAACATCCGTGTCCGGTGAGGACCTGCGTCAGACGGAAGGTGAGGGCGCCGTGGCTCCTCTCTAGCCACTCCTCAAAGAAGGGACTTACCACCACTATCGTGGCGTGCCCTGCACGGGGTTGCGACAGTTGCTGTCTCCATGCCGCCATGAAATCGCACCGGAGGTCTGTCCGCCGCGCAGCAATGTGCCGCGGCAGCAGAGTGACCCCCCGGTGTAGCGCCTCCGCGCGCCACTCATGTAGGCGCGCGAGGACTATCGCCTCCAGATCCCATGGCGGCAATCCGGCAAGGAGATTCGCCGCCTCGCGAGAGATCGTGCGGACCCGCGGCCTAGCTTTACGGCCATGACCTTTTGGGGCGCGTTCAGGTAGTGGACGGCCCGCTTCTTCACGGCACGCGCCCACACCGGGGCCCCGTAAAGGGCCATGGACCCAGTGGCGTGCCAGCAATAATTTGGCAGTAAAGCACAATTTCCAAAAAAAAAACGCTGAAAGCATACTATTACTACCTAGATAGATTTACAGATACCTACATATCACTGAATCTTATTTGATAAGTAACTAGGCCCTGGCTTATTGCCTTCTCGTTGCTGCGTATGTTTTTCTTAGACAAGGCCGTACCTTATAGAAAGCAAAAAAACAATCTCTAAGAAATTGCCTCTGTTTAATGAGATTTTAGACTCATCTTGTCCTCGAAAAGGAAGTTCCTGTAGTGCTAAAAGACATACAACATCAACCAACCTTTGAAAAACGATGCGATAAACTTCAAGCATTCTTTTCATTAGAAAAATAATATGCAAGGCCAACAGAAAAAAATGTTGAAATGAGAGCAGACAGCAGCCGTCAACCAAAAGAACACTGTACTATGATCGATTAAATGCCTACTATGGTAGGTAAAGTAACGAGATAATATTTATCTTTAAAATTCAAAGTATTTACCTTGCCCAGTAACGCTTTCGCACACTTTAATCAATCACAAGGAACAATTTTCTTCAATTTTTCGAATTCATTTTAGTAGGTATTAAGAATCTTTAATCCAAAGGGCCATGGACCCAGTGGCGTGCCAGCAATAATTTGGCAGTAAAGCACAATTTCCAAAAAAAAAACGCTGAAAGCATACTATTACTACCTAGATAGATTTACAGATACCTACATATCACTGAATCTTATTTGATAAGTAACTAGGCCCTGGCTTATTGCCTTCTCGTTGCTGCGTATGTTTTTCTTAGACAAGGCCGTACCTTATAGAAAGCAAAAAAACAATCTCTAAGAAATTGCCTCTGTTTAATGAGATTTTAGACTCATCTTGTCCTCGAAAAGGAAGTTCCTGTAGTGCTAAAAGACATACAACATCAACCAACCTTTGAAAAACGATGCGATTATGATCGACACGCATATTGTATTTAGAAATCTCGTCACCAAACTGGCGAGATAAAGATGTTTCAATTCGTGTTTTACCAAAACTACAAATGAAATAGCAGCATTCGCATCGTCACCTGATAAACTTCAAGCATTCTTTTCATTAGAAAAATAATATGCAAGGCCAACAGAAAAAAATGTTGAAATGAGAGCAGACAGCAGCCGTCAACCAAAAGAACACTGTACTATGATCGATTAAATGCCTACTATGGTAGGTAAAGTAACGAGATAATATTTATCTTTAAAATTCAAAGTATTTACCTTGCCCAGTAACGCTTTCGCACACTTTAATCAATCACAAGGAACAATTTTCTTCAATTTTTCGAATTCATTTTAGTAGGTATTAAGAATCTTTAATCACTTCAAAACAAAGCTTATTCCAGCAAAAACTATTTACAAAACTTAAAATTACTAACAAGAAATGGAAAAAATCAAATCACATTAATAAATGCACCATCAATCAACCATCAACGCTCAAGAAAAATTTAAACTAAATCGAAATCCCTTTCAATCGCGTCGCGAACCTGCATTCACACACACATCCACATTCTCGCGCAACCTTACACTGACTTATAATACACTCATTCAAATTTCAACCAGAAGCTGTGCTTAAAATCCTATACATTTTGTCGTAAAACCGGCAAAATGTACGTAAACAAACAACGCTAAAAATGTTCGTAGGATAGAGAGGTCAGAAAAGCTACATAGCGATTAGTGGGTGTGACAGAGAAAGGGCTAGCCTAGCCCGATCATGCCCGATCGACCTGTTTGATCAATCGGCCGGGGTCGGGTCGGGAGACATAAGAAGTTTGGCAACGTCGCAGTGCGAGTTGCGCGCGAATGTATTTTCTGAATGATACTATTGGGATAGCCTCAGAAGTATTGCAGAAAATAAAATCCAGTAATATCTCCACAGCACTTTAATCACACGATTCACCTCTTCCTTGTACAACGGCTGCGCGATGACTGACTATCGCAGCGGCTGTCAGTTATGACATTAACTTCGATTATAAATACACTATCTTAAATTAATATAATGGCTACTAACAAACGATTATCCATCTACAATTAGTTGATAATTAATAATACATTTAATTATTATCATTTAGATTAACAATGTAATATATTTCATTATAAATCAAAACTGTTTAAACTTTAACATCTGCCTACCTGTTGCTACTTAATACAGTCAATACAACATCTATATAGATTTAGAGGTATAATAATTCCAGGATATATAGAATAATATTAATCAGTCGTACATTAAACTAATTAGGCTTACAGCTCGGCCTTCCTGTGAAAGCGAGTCCCTTCGCGAAAGAAAAAAAATAAAAATAAAATTGACGTTACTATTATCGGAATAAACAGAGTATTATTAGCATAAAATGTTCTGACATAAACATCAGTACAGATCTATACACGAAACAAGTACAAATGCTGATTGAGGCTTATAATTACACGAGACACTAATCTTAATATAATCTAAATAATGTTAATCATAGTACATTAAATTTAATAGTCATTTATTTATTAATATAAATAAACACTTTAACGAACAAGAACATAACTTTTATTTAGTTTTTTTTTTATTTATAAATTTATTTTACTCATTATCTGAACCACTTTCTTCACAACTACTTTCCAAGTTTCTACTAAAGGAGATGGCTAAATGACTGCCTCCAGCAAGTATAGGATTCCCACTGACTCGTAGTATTTAAACAATCAAACATTAATTATTTAGTGTTTAATAATTTCCTAGAAGTTGCATGAACTAAAGAAAAAGCAAAAATTAAATCTCTCTTTTCATTGACATAAAATGGTGAAATACTCGTAATACAGCTGCTAGTTGCTATAGCAACTGCAAGCTAAGGATGGTCCATATCGCTTTTCAGAATGTTAAATCGAAGTAGTACTTATATCGATTCTTGATAACAGTTATTAAAACGATTTATTTACTTGAAACTAAGAAGTGGTAATCAGAGTTTTTGGTGGGAATCTATGGCGTGCAATTCAGTGTATTGTTTAGTTCCTTGTGTTTTGAAAATGGGGTTGTTTGAAAGTGACTGTCGATTCTACCCAATTCAGCTTAATTAAATCCTAATCAAATAAAACAAGGGATAGCTTCGAATTATGGTGCTACATATTGCCTGCCACGGTACTGGCGGTATGCCTTCTGGATCGTGATGGCTGCGGAGTACAGCTCTCGTTGTTCACGGTCTGGCTAATATAGGAGGGTTAGGTTAGGTTAGGTTATTATTTTGCAAAAAATATGAACTGATGATTATTAAAAAGTAGTTCTATTTTTTTCTTTTAATCGTTTCGATTATTTTATTTCATCTCTAAAAAAAGCACACGTCATATGTCAGACGTCGTTTTAACGCTTTGCCGTTTATTTGTTCGTCGTGCTTTTATATTTTGAATTTCCACCCTCGCTTTGACCCTTTTGCTTCTCAACGCGGACTTGACTTGCAGTATATTCATCATGCTATACATGTACTGCGGTAGGTATAACCACGCAAAGACTGCGGCGGCATAATTATCATCACTTCGTTGCCTGCTGCTCTACTTACTATCCTAACTGTAGATGACTCACCTTTTTTTTTGCGTCTGGGAAATCATCAAATAACTCCTCCCGCTCTTGGGCAGAGCGGAAGCGAGTGTCAGACTTCTACTGACTAAAAACCACCCATGTTCCTTCTTCGCCCTTGTGCCGAGGCCGCGTTATCTCTTTCGATAATCCGCAGCCCCGACGGGCGTCGGCCCTTGCGGGCCCCTCCTTGCTGACATCTCTTTGAGGCGCGCGTGGAACACGAACGCGCCGTCGACACGGTCTATTACCGTCATAAGACGGCCGGACGGCGAGCTAGCCGATTACTCACCGTCCACAGGCCCGCGTCTACGGTGGCCGGAAGCCATCACGTGGCCAACGACGCCCGGAGCTTCTCCCGCGGCGGCTGGGACGAGAGGTTCTCTCCCTCTCACGTTCCGCCACCTCCTTCGTTAGCATAACTGCTTCGCAGAAGGAGGCGATGGCGTCCCATTCCTTCTCGCCCCGGACCATGGCTTGCACCAGGACCGGACGTGAGAGGTCGCCGCCGCCGATTGCCACTACGAGAACACGGCGGGGCTCCGCCCAAGCAGGGCACACCTCCACAGTGTGCTCCACCGTGTCCTCCGGTCGATCCTCGCAGTGGAAGCATCCGGGCGCGTTCCTCCCGCCTGATTCGGTACAAGTACCTCCCGAAACATTCGTGTCCGGTGAGGACCTGCGTAAGACGGAAGGGGCGCCGTGGCTACTCTCTAGCCACTCCCCAAAGAGCCCTAGATGACTTACCTCAATTGTTAACCATCGTGGGTTAACTATTATGTGGGTTATTGAGGTGAGTCATCTACAGTTAGAATTATTCTAGAACTAATAAAATATAAGAAACGTCGAACAAATGTGACTTCCATTTATGGGGATGAAGACCTCAACTTTTAATTCAAAAAATATACTACGTGTATATTTTATATAAAAGCCAAACTACAAATAATCCTCTGGATGACATACTGTCATATTACTGCAGCTGTAATGTGGGGAACAGAACTCTGGGCTGTTGCTGTCATGTAATGACAGTGATCTGGTATCTAGGATGGGCGAGAGACCAGAACACGTTATCCGCTCCGGCTTCATTTTTAGGTAAGAATAACAGAAAAGAATACAGTCATTCACATTTTTGCTGTTTTATTTTCAATATTTTTTATGTTAAAAACTTTAGATTATTATTTTATCGATTCTGTTACACTTGAATTTCAATCCCATCTCTATAAAAATCAAACGTCAAACGTCATAATGTCAGATGTCGTTTGAACGCTTTGCCGTTTGCATGTTCGTTTGGATTTTTTATTTTGGATTTTCAATGACCCTCGCTCGCCTACTTACGGACCTCTCGCTACTCGACACAGACAGAACACCACCTATGAACATTGTCTGTGAAAACCGTCTTTATTTTACTCATTTGGATGAGTCCGTTAGGTTTTACAAGAGTAAAAACGCGGGTGGGAGTAATTTTTGCGCGGATTGCAGAAAGGCCGTTGTATTACATTTTTAGGTGCAATTACCCCTTTGTGTATATTTACTAAAGTACCACGATGCGAAATCGGGGTGGCTCGTTTAGTCTATAATACAATTATATCAATTTTAATGCAGATACATCCAAATGCCTAAGTAAAAGTTCATAGCAATGACATTTGTTTGCAGTTTTATACGTATTGACGTAGGAGCTAAACGATTTTATTTTCAGGATTTTCAACTTACGATCAACTTCCGAAAGTGTTTTTTAAATGAAATACTAATATTCAGCTATTAAGCGTTGCATTTTGCTAGGTGCCATGTTTATACATGCTTGGTTCAGTCGTCCTAACTGAATTTAGCCATCTCCTTTAACCAGGGCTGCATTTTGTCGATTGCTACGACGGCTTCGTAACGACGATTATTTTTGCGCGATAAGGGAGTGTCTTCGATGACATATCTATCGTTGGGAAGTACTTTTATTACCCGGTACGGACCCTGATATTTGACAACCAGTTTTTGTGATTGTCCATCGTTAGGAACCTGTCGCTCTACACGTACTAAGTCTCCTACTGAATAATTCTTCGCTGGTTTCCTACGACGGTTAAACCTTTCCCTATCTTTAATCTGAGTCTCACTTATTTTCTTTCCAGCTACGTCCCTTACTTCTACTAATTTCTCCGCCGATGTTACGGTCGCGGTGTCGTCTAAAACCTCACTCAATATTAAATCCGAAAAGTAACTCTGATGGAGTCTTTTGCGTCGTTTTATGAGTCGTAGTATTTAAACCTAATTGAATATCGAGAATTTGTTCATCCCAAGACTTTTCATCTTTACCGTGGTCGATCATTTCCTGCACCATATTTCTTACCAAAACGCGGTCCGCGTAAGACATACGATACGGCCTATAAACAACTGGTTCTGAATCCTCAAGCTCAATCACCATCTCTGTCAGATCTGTGAACCCCAAACCGTCAAGTCCCTTTGAAAAGCAGTTACTATATTTATTAATTAGTTGTTTTAAATTTAATTTATCTTCTTCACTTAGGGCATCGTTACAGTTCAAAACGTCATTGTTTTGGGATTCACAGATTGTGACATTGCACGAGTTTAAGATATTTTCCAAATTGTCTACATGCTTATATTGTACTCGTGTCAAAAGGGTTCCCTTCTCAAGTGTGATTAAACTGGATGATGCATTGTGAATCAGTAGCGCGCTACGCCCACCCTTTACCTCATATTCTCCAGGCAGGAGGTAGTATTCCTTCCCTTCTAGACCCCGCAAGGAACCATTAACATAAACACGTGCATCTACGCTAGGATCCGTAGAAACTTGCACAGCGCGTAAAGTATTCGACGGGATTTCAGCACCGTCGCTAGTTGAGAGACGCATTTTAACGCTCGAAATTTTGTTAAATATCACAGCGGTAGGGGTTTTCATAATAACGATATTTGGTTTCTCGGTAAAGGAATGTCCTAATAGAACTGACTGGTTGATTACGAAATCGTTTACTACATATAAATTTATCGTCTCCTTTATGCCTTGAACTTCGACGGAAACAATCGTCATACCTACTGGAGAGATTAGGTTAGCGCCTATACCCCTAAGAACAGGTAAATCTTCCGGTACGACTATGTCTAAGTTGAGTTCCCTAGCTTTTGTTAGCTTTATAAGAGAACATTGACTCCCTAAATCTAGATGACAATCTAAATTATGGTTATTGACTTTGATCTCAAGCATGTACTTAGCAGTCAAGTCTTCAGATAAACATAATTGGGACACTTGTTTTTCGGTTTTGTTATTATTCAGACTAGTTTCCTCTTCGCGATCTTTATTTAAGCGTTTGTTTTTAAAGCAGTGAATTGACAGATGACCCGATTTATCGCAAGCGACGCACTTAGCTGGGGGTTTATCACAACGGAAACTTGGATGACCAATTTGATCGCAATTGTAGCATGTCATTTTCGAATCCGCTGGTTTTGATAAAAGAGTTGTACCCTTACGTTCGTTTCGGGATTTAAAACTAGAATCAGGATTTTCCCGACCATGCCCTATTTTCACAGTTCTGAAATATTTCAGCACTTGCTCTGGCTCAGAGAATTGTGCAGCCTGCGCACCTATTCTAACAGCCCTATCTTCAACGCCGTATAGCAAGCAATCGACAGCCTGACGCCCATAGATCTTACATCTATTTAGCAAATTAATTTTGGCGTAATAGTAATGTTCAAGTGACTCTCCATATTTAACCCTTTTACCCAGCATTTCAGTCAAGAGTTCAGCATAGTCTTCGCGAACAGGAAAAGATTCGATCAACTTCTTTTTCCACTCACTCCACGTATACATCATTGTCGGCAAACTCTGGTACCAATTCTTCGCTACCCCTGTCAACTTTGGCAGGGCGTAGTGAATTATTTCTCTATCTTCCCAGCCATAAATTTCTGAACATTCTTCTACCTTTGTCAACCAAGTCAAAATAGTTTGCTCCTTTGTCATAGGATCAAACTCGGGAACAATATTAGTATTGAAAGGCAACTTCGACTTATCTGAACTCTTAACTGATTGCAAAATTGACAAAAATTTATCTAAAATAATCTCAGTGGAGTCTACACTCCTAGGTTTCTTATAAGTAGATGACATTTGTTGCTCACCCTCGTCTCCTCGCTCCAGGTGATGGCTCCTCTTCCGGTCACGACTAAAACCCGACCTTGAATTCTTATCGTCCTCCGGTCTCCTACCTCGTCGACTCGTACTTTTCTCTCTGGTACCCTCACGGCTATAGGATCCATCGTTCGACGAACGGCTACGCCTTGACGTCGAAGGTGTGCGAAGAAATCTCTCCTTAACCCTTTGTGGACGAAGCACCCTTCGTCCTTGACGCTCTCCGTCAATATTGTCATAATTATTATCAACCTCAGTATCACGCACCCGTGATACCCCTGGCTGTTCCGAACATGTCCTCCTTGCCAGACCCTCATACATGGGTACTCTTGGCCAAGTTGCGTGGCTAGACTCACGCCTCAAATCTACCGCTTCCCGACCCTGACCCTCAAACCTGGGTACTCCTGGGTCCGGACTAAGAGTCCTATAATCTCGGGTTTGACTCTTCTCTCTCTCCATGTCGAGCACTGAAACTGACAGACGATAGCTTAGTAAACCATTATTTTTAACATCATTAACATAGATTAAGTTAATGCAGCCATATGTATATTTCTTTAATGTTTTTCGGTAATAGTAACTGAATCACTCTTGATTAAGCTCGGTCTTTCTCACATAGTACTGCTACTACCACCGTAGCACACCACACAATGTTCATCTCGAAATACGCAATCATTTCAGAGACAGGGAGAAAAGAGAAAAAAAAGAACACATTTACTCTGTTCGATTGCAACAATCGACCCCAGTACCCGCCAATCGCGAGCAACTATAAATAATGCTTTCCAAAATATTTGTATTACTGAATTTGTACAGCAAGCACCGAAATTCTTTATATAATAAAAAAATACTCGTTACTTTCGACAAGCGTGGGTACTTACACAAGCGCCAAACAGTTAAATGATAATTTCATTTATCTTATTGTGAATCAGTATGTTTGGTTGTTAAATATTCTTATTTACGGTAAACTCTCTAACCAACTAGCAACCCGTTATAATTATCACTTTAAACAGCAGATAAATAACCTCAATTCGAAGTCGTCGTAATTACATAGTGGTAATATTTGATCTACATTTTTTTTTTTTTTTATAAAGACAACAGTCATACATTTTCACGCTAAAAAAATTCAAATCAAACAGTTAAGTTGTTGGTACAATACAAATAAATGTACTTACGTTTTTCTCGTAGGCGTAAGTCGAAAAGAGTAATACTTTTCGGTGATCCCACTTCTGAAGCTATTGGGATAGCCTCAGAAGTATTGCAGAAAATAAAATCCAGTAATATCTCCACAGCACTTTAATCACACGATTCACCTCTTCCTTGTACAACGGCTGCGCGATGACTGACTATCGCAGCGGCTGTCAGTTATGACATTAACTTCGATTATAAATACACTATCTTAAATTAATATAATGGCTACTAACAAACGATTATCCATCTACAATTAGTTGATAATTAATAATACATTTAATTATTATCATTTAGATTAACAATGTAATATATTTCATTATAAATCAAAACTGTTTAAACTTTAACATCTGCCTACCTGTTGCTACTTAATACAGTCAATACAACATCTATATAGATTTAGAGGTATAATAATTCCAGGATATATAGAATAATATTAATCAGTCGTACATTAAACTAATTAGGCTTACAATACAGTTATTGAGTACCTACGTAAACCTGACAACGTCGTATCAATTACGTTCCGTTTTTTACGTGGCATGCAGTTTGAAGATAATTATATATGTATTTTGTTTTTGTATAGACTGTTTTTTTTATTCGTTGTTTTATTAAGGCAAGCTGTGCTTTTCTGCTTCTATGAGAGTACCGCCACTGCTGGACCGCACGATCCCCGCATACAGCCTACGGCAGGAGGCGTTTGGCCCCCCCAGATTGGGCAAAAGCCACCTAAAGGCAGCCGCGGCCTGCTCCAGTCTGGGAGCCAAACGTCGGAAGTGCTCCACGAAGTTCCACCGGCTGTCGAGGTCGAGTCCGAGGTACTTTATAGTACACTCGACGCCGATGGAAACCCCTCCTACCGATAGCTGGGATCCCGACGGTGGCACATTCCCACACCCATAGAAGCACATGGCCTCGGACTTGTGAAGTGCCACCTCGAGACCCAGCTGCCGGATCCTCTCCACGACTGTTTCAACCCCGCGTGTCATATTCGCGGCCGCCGCCTCGTGCGATTCCCCCCGTGCCAGCACCAGCGTATCGTCCGCGTAGCAGACGACGCTGACGCCGTCAGTGAGGTCGGCACGCAGTACCTAGTCGTAACCGATGTTCCACAGGGGCGGCCCCAGAACCGAACCCTGTGGAACACCGCACGACATCTCTCGCCGGTTCCATTCTCCGTTTCGACCAGGGTAGATTACCGTCCTGTCGGACAAGTAGTCCCCGACTACACGACGCAGGTAGGCCCGACCCGGTGATACCGGAGTGCCTCCCTGAATACCGGAGTGCCTCCCTGAATACCGGAGTGCCTCCCTGAATACCGGAGTGCCTCCCTGAACCAAATCGAACCCTAACGTACACAACATAATGGTCATAATCGAGCCGCATCATTAGTGAAGTTATTATAGAAAAAACAACATTCCATCAGAGATAAGATAAAATTATATATATTGTTGGCTCAAAGTCACGCCATCGGCCAGTAGCCGTCCGGTTAGCGTACGGTCGTTGTGCGGCAACCGACAGAAGTTCATAAAACGAGGCGAGCGGCGTTGCAACGGTCACTTTTTGCTTGGACGGCGCTCGGAAAGGACTTGCTACCCGACTATTATCGTGTGCTTCGCTATTTTTGGTTTATGTTTTTGCTCGTGTACTTATTATTCCATTTTGCTGGTGCTATTTCTATTTGATTATTGTTTAAAATGTTTGTCGTGATATTTTTGTAAAAGTGTAATCTAAACGATATTAAACATTGTTTATTTTGATCACGTATTTCACTTCTGATTCCTAACTCGGCCGCCTTGTTGGAAGCTGACGAGGACGTCAGAGCGTCAGGAGAGGCCGTGTTGGCTCAAAGTCACGCCATCGGCCAGTAGCCGTCCGGTTAGCGTACGGTCGTTGTGCGGCAACCGACAGAAGTTCATAAAACGAGGCGAGCGGCGTTGCAACGGTCACTTTTTGCTTGGACGGCGCTCGAAAAGGACTTGCTACCCGACTATTATCGTGTGCTTCGCTATTTTTGGTTTATGTTTTTGCTCGTGTACTGATTATTCCATTTTGCTGGTGCTATTTCTATTTGATTATTGTTTAAAATGTTTGTCGTGATATTTTTGTAAAAGTGTAATCTAAACGATATTAAACATTGTTTATTTTGATCACGTATTTCACTTCTGATTCCTAACAATATTATTATTATATAAAATTCAAAATTTCTCTTATACGCTGACGATTTAAAAGTTTTTAAACAAATCTCAAATGAACAGGACTGTATTGAATTTCAACGCGATCTTGATCGTTTCTCAGACTATTGCTCTTATAATAAATTGTACCTTAGCTTGCCTAAGTGCCACAGTATAATAATAATAATATAATAAAGCCATTTATTCCAAATCTCAATTTCAAAATATATTACAATGTTTGTTAGTTGTGCTTAAATTAAAGAAAGTTTACTTATAATTAATGTTAGTCTTATTTACGAGATTTGGACCCCTATTTGGGTAAAGGCCTCATCCTTCCTTTTCCATGTCTCCCTGTCCTTGCCTGACTTTAACCAGTCCTTTCCTGCGACGTGTGTTATGTCATCAGTTCAGCGTTTTATTTGTCGACCAACATTCCTTTTCCCCATTGGTCCTTTCCATCGTGTGGCTTCGATTGTCCATCTTCTGTCTGGGTATCGTGAGATGTGTCCGGCCCATCTCCACTTAAGTAGGAGTGCGTGCTTGAGAGCATCAGTGAGCTTAGTTTTTTGACGAATGCTTTCGTTCCTAATTTTATGTATTCTTCTAATTTTCAACATGCTCCTTTCCATTGCTGTTTGACTGCATTTGATTTTTTGTTTTATTTTATTTGTAAATATCCAAGTTTGGCAACCATACAGCAAGCAAGGTAGTAGGCATGTATCAAATACTGTTCTTTTCATATGTAAGCTATAGTTCCCTTTGAAGATTTCTTTTAATGCCCAGTATTTCTTCCAGGTTGTGTTGATTCTTCTTGTTACTTCTTCTTCGTTACTTGATGTTTTGAATGAAGTCTGCTTCCCCAAGTAGATGTATTCGCTGACATATTCAATATATTGTTACCTTTTATCACTATCTGGCGTTCATGATGGTTGGTTAGTATTTTAGTTTTATTCACATTCATTTCTAGGCCGATGTTTGAGCTTTCGCAGTCTAGTGATCTCATCATTTCCTCTAGGTCTTTGGCAGTTTCAGTAATTATAACAATATTGTCAGCGAACCTCAGATGGTTTAAATAGTGTCCGTTTATGTTCACGTCCCTGTTTTTCCAGTCTAATTTTTGAAAAATATTGTCAAGTACTGCTATAAACAGCTTCCGGGAAAGAGGGTCGCCCTGTCTAACGCCTCGTTCTATGTTTATTTTGTCTCCTCTAGTTTCTAATTTAACTCTGCTCGTACTTTCTGAATAGATATATTTCAAGATATTGATGTATTTATAGTTAATATTACATTTTTGTAGTGCATCCCAGATTGAACAGTGGCTGATGCTGTCAAAAGCTTTGCTGTAGTCAATGAAGGCCACATACAGATCCGAGGTCTATTGTATTCTCTGTATTTTTCTATGACCTGTTCTAATGTCTGTATGTGGTCCATTGTGCTAAAGCCTGATCTGAATCCTGCTTGTTCCTTTGGTTGCTGATTATCAATGTCGTCGGATATTCTCTTTAAAATAATGGATGAAAAAAGTTTGTATATACTTGCTAGCAGGCTTGTGGGTCTATAATTCCCTATATCCAAGGGGCTTCCTTTTTTTAAGAGTAGAATTATGTCTGATGTACACCATTGTTTTGGTACTTTTTCTTCATCTAGTATCATATTAAACAGTTGCGTAAAATGGTGTGTTAAAACAGGTGCTCCTATTTTAAGGGCCTCATTGCATAATCCATCAGGTCCGGGACTCTTCTCAGCCTTCAGCTTTTTCATATGTTCATGAACTTCGAAGTCTTCAATTTGTCTGATGGAGTCAGTCGTGTTTATGTGAGTTATTTGTGCTTTTATTTCAGTGTTATTTTGTTTACTGTATAAGTTTTTGTAGAAGTTTGTTGAATGGTTTATTACATCTTTTCTAGATTTTGTTTCTAGGGACTTATGCTCCAGTTTTTGAATCCATGACTTGTGTGTAGTTAGTTCTTTATAGGCTCTTTTAGCACTTCTAAAATTCTTGATGTTTCTTGAAATAATCTCGTATCTGTGGTTCTTGTAGTCCTTACGGATTGACCTATTAGCCTCTTTGTATATTCTGCTAAGTTCTTCTTTCATGTCTTTGGTTTTATTCTTTGTGTGTAGTAGTGCCGTTCGCCTTTTGATTAGTTGTATTGTGTCTTTGGAGAAAATATTGTGTTCTTGAGACTGCGTAGTGTTCTTGTATTTTAGGCTCTCTGTTATGCTTCTTTCCAGGATATTGTAGTCTATTTGGATATCAATACAGTCTGTTTCTATATTTTCTGTGTGTTTTCGTAGATTTTCAATGTAGTTTTTAATTTCTGTTTCTGTCTTGGGGATAATAGATGGTGTAGTGTAGGTTTTTCTGCTTTTTTCTGGACGAACTAAGAGTAATGTAGCTCTCACTAATCTGTGATCGGAAGAGAATTTAAATTTGCTTAGTACCTCGATATTAGTTATAAGTTTGTGGTGATTTATCATTATGAAATCTATTTCATTTTTGGTTTTTTGGTCGGGTGATAGCCATATCCATCTGCGGCTGTTTTTCTTTTTGAAGAATGAGTTCATTATTGACAGTTTGTGTTGGTAGGCATAACTTAAGAGGCGTTCACCTCTTTCATTACACTCTCCGTAGCCATGTTTCCCCATTACTGGATAATAGTTCGTTTTTGGACAACCTATTCTTGCATTGAAATCTCCCATGACTATGACCTTCCCTTCCGTCCTGCTGTGCGCATATTCAATGTCATTATAAAATTTTTCAATTTCTTCTTCTGTTGATCTCTCCGTTGGTGAATATGCTTGGATTATTGATAAGGAGAAGCACTCAAATTTTACTTGTAAAAGTGCTACTCTTTCAGAGATTCCTATAAAGTTGGTGATGTTGTTTTTATATATTTTCTTAATTAGAAATCCCACTCCATGTAGTCCTTTAGTTTCGCCGATGTAGCAAAAGATAAGGTTGCTGTACTCTTCGATATTACACCCCATTATTCGGATTTCTGCTAGGCCTAGAATGTCCCAACTAATACTTTTTAGAGCATTAGTTAATTCAAGGAATCTTTCTGTTGATGCAAGTGTTCTTACATTAAGAGTACAAATTTTGAGGGTTTGTTTTATTTCTTGATCTAGTTCTGTATTTGGTGGAGGGTTGCAGTCTAATTCCCCACGAGGACAAGTCGGGTTGGGGAATGTTTTGTTTCTGTTTTCTTTGAGTTCTAGTTTATTTAAAGTTTTGTTCCGGTGGCTGATGGCAATATCCTATGCATTTTGATCGGTTGGCAAGGTGACAGAAGACAGTATAACGTTCACTAAAAAGAAAAATATCATACATTTCAATTATCGCCTAGCTAATAGTATTATTAACAAAGTTAGCAATCTTCCTGATCTTGGTGTGCAGCTAGACTCGAAACTTCATCTTGATATACATGTAGAAAACATTGTCAATAAGGCATATCAGATGTATGGCTTTGTTATGAGAGCATCTAGAGATTTTCATCGCCCATCCACTTTCTTGCACCTATATAAGTCTATAGTTAGGCCGCAATTAGAATACGCAGTACCAATCTGGAATCCTTACTATGCGAAATATATCGAAATGATTGAATTAGTCCAACGTAAGTACCTTCGTACTATGCAATTTAGATGTTTTCGGAGGAAAACACCAATGAAATCGCTGCAAAAAAAATACGATGTGCTTACTTTACAGTCAAGACGCGTCCTCCTTGAGACAATGACATTATTTAGTATATGCCGTAACAAGTTTGATTGCCCTGACCTGGTGTCTGGTTTATGTTACCTGGTTCCTCGAACAGTGCATGGACGGGAGGTACGCGCCAGGCGAATGTTCGCCACCAGCTTTTGTAGATCCAATGCTGGTGTGCGCTCACCGCTATACCGTCTTGTCGACACATACAATTCGCGTTTTGATGCAATCTTCGACAATAGACATAATTATTGTTCCTAATCAAATATGGAGATGTTTGATTGTGGGCCACCACTATGTACAATACATAAATAAATAGGAAAAAAATAAGGGAATTTCATAAAAATACTAACAAATTCATTTGAAGAACAAACAAGTAGTACGGGCTTTTTTATAAAGCAAGTTTTTTTAAAAGAAAACCCCGCCATGACAGTTGTGTTTGACATGACGTTTGACGACTTTGACAGTTTTATAAAGTAACGTCTTTGAGTCTGTCTTTGCTTTGAGTTTGGATTGAATGTGTTTCGGAGTTTTAAGTGATTATTTTTGTTTTACGACCCAGTTTACTACTACGGACATTGATTGATTGCTTACCTGTTGACCGCGGCTTTGTTATATGGTTTCTGATTCGCCTGTGATTTAGATTTCGTCGTGTGTTATTTTACAATAACAAGTTCATTTTCAGGTATGTCCCGTGCATTTATTTAAGTATTTTATTGTTCATATACTATTTCTATGTAATGTTTTTTTCCCTTGTTCCGAATTCTAACTGATTCTAACTCATACTGATTCCAGTTTATTGACAATGGCGTGCATACGGTGCACCTCTGTCATAGATGAAAATGAACAGTACTATACTGCCGATGATATGGGTCCTGAAATAATTTCGGTCATCGAGCGGTATCTTGACCATCTGGTAAAAACATTTCATTTATCTATATAGGTACTGCAGCATAATAATATCTATAAACACTGTAACCTTTTTTGTTTTGTTTTAGGTAGTTGAAAATGGAGTAATGTGCTCACAATGCTTTCGCATCATAATGCGAGAAGTGTCAGGTGATAGTGCTCTAGCACTTGAAGATCAAGAACTCCAGCATCACCATGATAGCAATGTATGTGTTAGGTGTAGGACATCATTGTTTACGAGGCGTACACACTATTACCGAGGGTGCCGTAAGGCAATATATTGCTGAAACAATTGCTCCAAGAGAGGTAAGCGACTCTTTTGTTTTCTTTTGATTCATTGCAAGGCATGTTTCTTAATTACTCATGATCCAAGACATCGTTCCAGGAATGAAAGAACAGTCACAATTTCATTTTTGGCCTTGGATGAGTCAGTAGTATTATTTAAAATGTTGTGATTAATAAATAAACCATATTTTCTGTTTTAGATACCCGAGGGGGGCTTACTATGTTTTGCTTGTTGGATACATACTCGGCGTACAATACAACAACAAGGAATCATAGAAGCTCCTGCTGTTTATGTGAATACAAATGCATGTGTATGGTGCCAACGGTCTCTTGCCCAAACACGCAGACACTCCATACCTGAAGGACCTGAACGGACCTTAGTAGCACAAACTATATATCCAAGAGAGGTAACATCAACAACTTACTTTTATTACCTACTTTTAGAATAAAATAATAATGTGAAAATAGAGTATATTATATTGTTTTCTTTGTTTTACTCAGATTCCACCAGGAGGACTGGTTTGCTATGCTTGTTGGGTAGCAGCACGTAGACGTGTGGAGCGTGCCACAAGTAATGAGGATAACCAGCAAACTCCAGGCCCGTCTAACCTTCACCAAAACTCTTTGTGTGCATGGTGTAGAATATCACTACATCGAAGGTTAACACACGTGGCTAGTGGTCCTGTGAGAGATGTAGTTGCTGCAAGAATTCACCCCAATGAGGTAAAAAATTGTTTTAATTTACTAAACCACCATACCAAAGTGTGTAGTATATGTGTGTGTGTATGTGTGTTTGTAGTGGACGATACGGTTGGCGCAGTGGCTGAGCAATTAGACTGCTGCGCTGCGTGTTGCGGGTTCGATCCCCGCACGGGACAAGTATTTGTATGCCCTAAAGATAGTTCCGGATCTGGGTGTTTGTGTATGTGAGTTTAATTAAATGTTTGTCAACGCACCCACGATGCAGGAGAAATTCCTAGTGTGGGGAAATGTTTTTTTTTTTAAAGTAATGTCACTGTGCATTTAACTAAAAGTAACCCTTTTTTGTTGCACCGGTAAGTAAATTGTTTCTTGTATTGTTTCAGTTACCAGAACATGCACTTCTTTGTTCCAACTGCTGGACACGTGCACAGGAACATATTGGAATGGAGCAAGAAGTTGTGCCACAACTTGAGCTACAGCCACCAAGTCCATCACTAACACTTGATGATTTTACACACACAACACAGACCAGTACTCATTGTTTTGTGCCAGCTTGTAATAAAAATAGTAATAATTGAAAATAGACCAGATGCTGATGCTATACTTTCTCGAGCAATAGAGAGAAAATATATGCCCAACCGGTTAGCAGAACTTATTATTGCTAACCGGATCAACCGCTTTAGAGCTCAGTTCACAAGAATTGATGGTCAACTGCCAGAGTTGAGTATTTTCCCTGAAATGACCATGTCTGACTTGATTCTTTTTGCACTGGGGACCTATCAAATAAAACAGGCTAGAAGCTATTTCGGGGAACACATTAGGCAGCATGGATCATTTCAGGTAGAAGTATCTGACCAACTGGAAGTAGTAGCAGAAGCAACCCCGCCCCAACTTGATCCTCTTTTAATCAGAGGCCGTATAAAATCGCGACATAGCTCAGGTCGAACATACTATACATATATATTACTGGCAAGCGAAGGATCAAGTTGGGATGAAAAAAAAATAAGCTATTATTGTAGCTGTATCTCCGGAAAACGGACAGTGGGTTGCTGTGCTCACATAATTACCATTGTGTGGTATTTGGGTTGGGCTCGGTACCAAGAGAACATAGAAGCACCAGCATCATTCCTGGATGGAATATTTATAAGGGATGATAATAAAGAAGATGAATAAAATCATAAGTTCCAACTAGTTGTTTTATTTATATACTACCTCTCATGACTTATTTCTCAATAGGTACTCAATGTCTATCATCATCATCATCATCATTTCAGCCGAAAGACGTCCACTGCTGGACATAGGCCTATAATATAATAATCTCAATGTCTATAACCAAATAATGTCTAAGTAAAAAACTAAAACCCGACTACGACAAAAAAAAACGACGCTGAAAAAGTATGAAACAAGATTTTCAGGATAGAACAAAAAGAAAAGCCGTAGTCACACGGTATTAAAGTGTTTAGGTTGGTACCTATAACGTGTGATTTAAAATTTGAGCAATATTTTGGAAATGTACAAGTGAGGCCCTTTTAAATGATACCAAACACGGCGTGTTTATCTCCATTTTTATTTTTTAAGCCTTACTTTTTGACCGCTAGAGGGCACCAAATCGCTTTTTGTGACACGTCACGTAGCCTATATTCAGCGGAAAGTTAAGACGGTTCTAACTATACCTCATATGTCGAGTTCCGATAAGTAGATTAGAAGCTATGAGGGAACAGATGAAGATACACACATACATACATACATACAAACATATATACATACATACATATATACATACATACATACATACATAGCCAGTCAAAATCATAAACCTCCTTTGGCTTTGCCGTAGTCGGGTAATAACATAAAACTTGTTTGAAAAATTATAAGTGCTTAGTTGGTCTTCCCGGTTAATAACTACTTTAACAATAACCTGCAGTTGTCAAGTACTGCACAGCTCACTCGATCCTATGAATTATTGAAGTCCAGAGTAGGTCAGCATCTTAGGAACTATATTGATGAGACTTAATGAAGCATCAGGACAGTGTTGATAAAGAAAATAACGTTCAAGTCTTCGTTTCTTGCTCCTCTTGACACTGATTTATCCAATCTCTAACTGCTCGAATAGGTGATAGAAGATGCGCTGCCGCAGTCGGCCCCTAAGACGACCCACTGACCGAATATCCTGTAGTCTTATTTCATTGAAACCGAAGGCCAAGATTTTCGAAAATCTTACCACGATAATACGATACACGATAATGAAATGTCATTGTCAAAATGACATTTATAGCATACTGCTGTTAAAGTCCGCCATGTTTAATTTTAGGTTGTGTTGCTTTCCTCAACCGAGATAATTTAAAATAACAAGACAATGAAGTGAAATTAAATGAAATTAATAATAAAAAACGATTACCGTATTTTATAGCGATATTTACATATAGTGTACATGGTGCTGGCCCAGGCTCCATACATTTCTGGAACATCTCCTTTAAAAATTAAGTAACTTCCGTTTTAAGGGATTAGCAATAGGCTCCATATTCCACAATATGGATATCACTTTTTATAGGGACCTGTATGATACACGCATGAAATTATGTTTTTTGTTTTTTTTTTAGTTTGTCTCATCTTTTATAAAATATTGTTTATCTTTATTTTTCTTTAAATTTATTTTTCTTTGATTTAGCCCTGCTACAGTTAACGTTTGTTTACAGTTTGTTTTTTATTATATAACATAGTAATCTGTGGAAAATGTTGTGGGTAGTATATTTGTTAATTTTAATTTTAAGAAGTTTTTAAGGTTGTGTATACTTAATATACTAATGTTTGTTTTCCCAAATGAAATAAATAAATAAGAAGCCGGCGACCCAAAGTATGGAGTATCAGGAAACATTGATCTGCTTCTAGATGTCAAGGGATATGCAAAGATATAACAAGATGGTCTCATCAAGGGTCCACCAGGGTCACCCATAGCTCAAAGAACCAACCTCGGCTGGATAATATTTGGTGAAATAAACATAAAAACATATACAAAAGAAAAATGTTTAATGGCGATAAATGAACAAGTCGATGTGAAATAACTATTGAAGACTATGTGGGAGTTAGAAACCGATACAAAGAGAAATTACACTAAAGAGGAAATATTATGCGAAGAAATTTACGAAAAAACACATACAAGAAACAACCAAGGACGCTACATAGTTAAATTACCCTTTAAAGACGACAACATAAAATCACCCGACGGAAAGACAAGAGAAATAGCACTAAACAGATTTCTGCAACTGGAGAAAAAGCTGAATAAAAATCCCGATCTGAAAGAAAAGTATAAAAGGGTTATTGAAGAATACATAAAATTAAAACACGTTGAGGAAGTACGGTCGCCCACACAAGTGCATGGATACCTTAGGGCCTATTTTTCTGTGAAGGTAGAAATCAAATTTTCGAAAATAATCAATAGATGGCGTTTGGTTTCTGCACAACTGTGATATTAAACTCTTCAATCCCCAGTGTCACTTGTAGGTGGCATAAGTTTTATTTCTGTTTCTACCTCACAGCAATAAGAAATTAAGCCTTTAAAGTTTTTACTTTCCACAATGACAATATCCGGATTACCCGGTGTCACCTGTAGGTGAAATAAAAAGGAGGTACATTTTTATAACTTAGTCCTAACTAAATTTAATCTATTCTGTTGAGATATAGAAAAAAATAGACTTTGACTTGTGTTACAACAGCCCACTGACAGCGCGCCACACTAGACAGCCAACCCGCCATAGCCAAGCTACCATAGCCGGGCTACCATAGCCAAGCCACTCTAGCCAGCCCAATGACAGCCGAGCGATGCCACCGCCATAACTACCGGACGTCTCCGGTGGGGATAAAGCTTTATAATGCCCTGCAAGCTCATTTTCGCGGTCTTATCGCACTCGATTGTAATAGTTGTAAGGGGAAGCTCTGCCCGAATAAAGTTATAAATAAGTTCCTGTTTATTTTTTACCACTGTCGTAACACTCAGAAGTGGTATCGAAAACAAAAAACCTACGATTAAACGACGCTCCGATACATTTAAAAGTCAACGGTCACCTAGTACAAAGGACGAGGTCTAAAAATTCAAAGAAGAACGTTGATGCACACCGCCTGCAAGGAAAATATTGAAGAGTCGCCCATTCCAGAATCACAAGGCACAAATTGAAAAAGCAGTCGACGATCTGGATGGAACACGAAGCGCCTGCCCTCAGTACCGCATCATTAATTCCATAATTTGACCCTGAAAACGAAGACTGCGGCCAGTAACCACCTGTGAGACACTTCGAGTTACAAGATGTATCCATTTCTCTGCCAGTAACGCTTCTACGGTAAATGAAGGCTACCTCAAGGTCGTCAACAGCGGGCCCAAAGACATGGAAGGGAGGAACCGCCCTACTTCACGCTGAGAGCTGCCAGGAACCATGCGTAAATGACAAGGTCAGTTAACATGCCATTATTCGCAAAATATTAGCCAAATGCCATTAGCCAAATATATTAGCAAAATGTGTTTTACCATGGATTCTCAATTCTCAATTCTTTATTGCGTACCATAATGTATACAGTTGGTGGGAAAACAGTTTCATCAGTCTCAATCATGGACCCTGTCGGGCACAGCATAGATAAAAGTAGGAGAGAGGAGGAAGAACGCTTGGCGTTTAATAAGTCAAACTATGAGTACACATGTATTTATACATGTTATACATGTATTTATTAAAAATATTAGTAATGTTGAAAAATAAATTATTGTTATAAATACTATAAATTTTATTTAATATGTCCAATTAAGTCAGTAATTTATTTATTATTAGTTTTATCAATTATTTAAGGTATTTAGTTATTATTATTTTTATTTACTGCGTAAATTATTAATTATACTATTTTATTATATTTAAAGTAACTTTAATTATTATTATTATCCTACAGGGGTAAGTCATTTATTTCATATTTATAATTTATCATCTAAGTATTCGCCTATACTATAGTAGCATTTACTTTCAAGTAAGATTTTTAATTTATTAATAAATATATTATAATTATCTAAATTCTTAATTATTGCGGGTAACTTATTATAAATTTTTATGGACATGACAAACGTACTATCGGAGTGCATTTTTAATCGCGATAGTGGTAAGTTTAGTCTGTTTTTGTGTCTTAGAACAATTTTCTTTTGAATGTCCTCTCTTTTTGTAAAGAAATCTGGGTATTTACGTACGAACTTACAGACTTCAAATATATACAAGCATGGTAGGGACAAGATCTTTAGTTCCTGAAAGTGGGGTTTACAGCTATCAGTGACTTCAATATTTACTAAGATCCTAATTAGTTTTTTTTGTAATGTAAGTAACGTGGGCGCGTCAGTACTGTTGCCCCATAAGATGATACCATATTTGAGCCATGCGTAGGCATACGCGTAGTACGTTACCAATGCAGTTTTTAGGTCTGTGTTTTTTTTGATCTCGCGGAGGGCGTATGAAAATTTTGATATTTTTGATCTTACTTTCTGGATATGAGACTTCCAATTTATGTGTGTATCAATATCTAAGCCTAGTAGGGTGAATTCATCAACTACGTCTAATTTATTATTATTGAAGCTAAAGTTAATATATAATGGGGTTTTTTGACGAGGGTGAAATGTAATTATTTTAGTTCTATTGAAATTTATTTCTAGATTGTGTTCTGTCATCCAATTTATTGTAGAATCTAATATAGAGTTTAATTTATCATTTAAATTGGTGTTATTTTCGCATGAGGTAAAATAATATAATATTCCACAACTATCACACAACGCCATCTAGTCCCAAGCTAAGCAGAGCTTGTGTTATGGGTACTAGACAACTGATAAACATTCTTATATATTTCTAAATACATACATATTATAGATAAATTACACCCAGACACAGAACAAATGATCGTGCTCATCACACAAACATTTGTCCTGGGTGGGAATCGAACCCACGACCTCCGGCATAGCAGTTAGGGTCACTAACCACTAGACCAACAGGCGGTAAGTATAGATATGTCATCCGCAAACAGGACACATTGCTCATTTATATTTTTTGGAAGGTCATTTACATACACCAGAAATAAGAAACACCCCATTACGCTTCCTTGCGGTATTGAGGCGGTGATTTGTTTGCTGTGAGATCTGATTAATTGTATTTCATTTGTACTATTGTTGCAATGTTCGATTTCAACTACTTGTTCCCTATTTTTCAAATAAGATACAAACCAGTCGTAACATTTGCCGCGGAGTCCTATACTATATATTTTATTTAATAATATTTCGAATTGTACTTTGTCATATGCCTTCGTCATATCAAGCAAAAGTCCTATCGCGTACTTTTTATCATTGATGATATCAAGGGCTTTTTGAATGTATTTGTAAACGGCCAAGGTAGTGGAGCGGTTTTTTCGGAAACCGTTTTGGCAGTCATTAAATATATGATATTTTTCACAAAAAGCATATACACGATTGCACATGGCTTTTTCGAATATTTTGGAAGCTGTCGATAAGAGGGCAATGGGGCGATAATTATTAGGGTCGGTTTTATTATTCTTTTTATGGATTGGTTTTATGAGAGCTTTCTTTAAAAGATTGGGAAAAGATCCTTCTTCAAATGATTGATTTAATAGTTTAAAGAATAGCAATGTTAATTCATCTGCACATTGCCTTAATAAGGTAGGTGGTAGTTCGTCAATGCCATGACTTTTTTTATTTTTTAAGTTTTTTATTAATGAATTAACCTCGTAGGGATCAATTGGACTGAGGAAGATTGAGTTTTCTGTAGGGCATTCGACTGGAGAGAATCTTTTCGGTTTTCCGGTCGAGTTGTTCGTGGCCTCTCCGATAGAAGCGAAAAAAGTGTTAAATATGTTAGCTATCTCTTTGGGTTCAGAAGTCACACTATTTTTTGTTTGAAGGGTTATGTTAGATTTCTCACTTGTTATTTTTTTATTTGTACGTTCATTTACTATTTTTTATTTTATTTTATTTATTTGGCTCACCAACAATTGAATACACATCACAAGGAAAAGAGATACATGAATAAGAGACACAGACAAGTGTATCAACCTCTTACAGGTAAGCACATCATGCACAACTTATTTGTCGTGGAGTGCCTAGGTACTTAGAAACAGGTGAGTACACAACTACTCACCGGACACATTATATGGTTTTTAAAATAATTAAAACTAACTAAATCTAAAAAAAAAAAACTACGTACAGAACTTAATTTACATACAATCCATAACACTAAAATTATTTTATAAGTTTTTCTTAATAATACTTTTGAATTTACTAAGTGAGTCAGAGTGCACATCCACGAGATCACTACAGCTGTTCAAAATTTTACATAAACGAGGTATAGGCGAATTAGCACCAAGTACGGTTCTGCGAAGAGGAGGACGCAAGGGGGTTATAGGAGCTCGTGGGCTTTTCGTGGGCACGCGGAACTGGAACCTGCTCAATAATTGGGGACAGTCAATCTTAAAATTTTAAATATAAATACCGAATCCAGTAGATCTCTCCTCTTCTGTAGGGATATCATCTTAAAATGCGAAAGCCTTTCTTTATATGATAATACCTTTTTAGCCATTCCGGAAGAGTATGCTAGATGCCACAGAAAGCGTTTTTGAACCCTTTCCAATCTCAGTATGTGGGTGGCATAGTGAGGTCTCCATACAGTACTACAATATTCTAAAGAGCTACGGACTAAACAATTATAAAGAAGAATCTTGGTTTTGTTACGTCGGAAGCAGGTAACATTTCTTACGACGAACCCAAGCATTCTTGATGCTTTTTTGACTACATTTTCAACGTGGGGCACAAATGTTAACTGCCTGTCGAACATAACTCCCAGGTCTCTTATCTGTTCCACTTCCTGCACTGAGTTGCCATTAATATTATAAACAGATTGTGTAAATTTTGTTTTTCTGGTGAATTTCATGTGGTAGCACTTGTTAATATTTAAGTTCATACCATTTTCATCACACCACTTTACTAACGTGTCAATATCTCTCTGTAACAAATCCACATCAAGGTCCGATTCAATTACTCTGCAAAATTTTAAATCGTCTGCATACATGTAACACTCAGAGAATTTCAACTCATTGGCAAGGTCATTACCAAATAAGTTATATAAAGGTGGACCAACATGTGATCCTTGCGGTACGCCCGATGTCACCTTGTAGGAGCCAGATTGATAGCCGTTGAGGGCAACATAGAAGGAACGATCGCTGAGATAGGACTCAAACCAACTAAGGAAGGAGCCAGTGATACCGTATGCAGTTAACTTACGCAAGAGAATATTATGAGGGACGCGATCAAAGGCCCTGCTAAAATCAGTATATATCACGTCCACTTGTTTCCCAGAGTCAATGGCACTCGTGAGGGTCTCTACGAAAGTTACTAGGTTTGTGCACGTTGATCTGGAACTCACAAAACCATGCTGAGCATTGCTAAGGTAAAGCTTAAAATGAGACTGGATGTAGGGACAAATCAAACATTCAAAAAGTTTAGCGAGGGTAGACAAAATTGAGATTGGTCTATAGTTACCAACATTATTACGATCACTGCATTTATATATTGGTACAACCTTTGCTACTTTCCAAAGCTCTGGAAACATACCGGAGGCAAGTGATTGATTATATATTCGTGATAAGGGAACTGCCAGTGACGGAGCACACATGGAGACAAAATAAGGAGGGATTCCATCGGGTCCAGCGCCTTTTCGGCGATCCAGAGATTTCAGTTTAGAGAGCACGGCATCAATTTCAATCTTTGGTGTTGTTAAGTGTAAACTATGAGCTAACAGGTCCTGTATGTACTCTGAAGAGGATGAGTGGTGAGTCACATTTTGTTGACTATACATGGAGGAAAAATGAGCGGCGAACATTTCTGAGATATTGATGCCGTCCGAAGACGATGTGTTGCCGTCAGTCATTGTTAGGGGATAAGAACTGGCACCACCTCGCTTGTCTTTGATATAAGCCCAAAATCGCTTCGGATCTTTGCTTATTACAGTCTCAAGGTCGCTAATGTATTTATTATAACAGGAAGCAGCCATAACCGAGCACCGTTTACTAAGCAGTTTCAATTCAAGCTCATCCATGGGATTCTTATACGTTTTGTACCGCTGGCGTACCTTTTCTTTTTCTCTTAAAGTTCTTATTAAATTCTTATCGAACCAAGGAGGGTGTGTCTTATGTTTACGGGTGGTAGGGGGATCTTGCAAATCTATAATATTTTTAATTTGATCGTAGAATATACTGAGCATTTCGTTCACATCGTGAATGCCATCAAATAAAAGGTTCCAGTCGATCTTATCTAAGTTCTCACAAATAATAGCATAATCTAACTTGTAAAAATTTAGTCTCTTGTTACTATTATACGGAAGTCTTATGTCTTTATATGATTTTAAGTTAATTTCAAGGGGGGGATGTAAAGGGTCAATTATACTAAGGGGATTTAGAACAGGACACACGATACCAGAAGATAAGCTAGTCAACACCAGGTCAAGTATCCGCCCTGACTTATTTGTTATATTGTTTATTTGAAATAATTTGTTAGTATGAATAAAATCAGTCAATAAGTGACCAATACCTGGTGCTAAATAACCACTATCTAACTCACTTACCAAGTTCCAATTAATATTACTTAAGTTTAAGTCACCAATTATACACGATTTCAAACTCGACTGTTCAAATATGGTATTACAAGAGTCCAAGAAGTGTTCTAGGGTTGAACGAGTTACAGGCGGAGGTAAATAAATGGCGCACAGAGCAAGTTGACGTACAGACTTTGTAATCGAGATGTCTACGATAACCCACAAATCTTCACAATTGCTTTCCCATTGAGTCATGCGTTTTGAATTTAATCGTTTTAGTACGGCAATCAGAACACCCCCTCCGTCTTTTTTTCTGTTATCCCTATCTCGCCTATATACTACGTATCTGTTATCAAATAGCTCTGAGCTCAACACAGAATCATTCAACCAAGTCTCGGTCAATATTATTACATCATAGTTTTCACAACAAACTTCACGATAAAAATTATGACATTTAGTGCGTAAGCCTCTACTGTTTTGGTAATATATCCTTAAATCTGAGAATAGTAATGAATATTTTATTTATTGTTACATTGACAAACAATAGAAAGAAATTAATACGAGAAAGAAATTAAAATTAAACCAGCTTATTAAGTGTGTCCCTATTCCTAATCAGAATGTGTTCCGATTCCTGTACCTTCCGCATGAATATCCGACCACCTCGTACCCAGACAAACTGATAACCAATTTCCTTGGCTTTGATTCTAGCGGCAGCATGGAGTGCCTTGTTGGTAGTCGACAGATGTTCTGTTATATAGATCGGGGATCTAGGTCCCGAATATCCCAAATGTGTTGAATTCAGTTTGTTGTCTGGATTCGATTTATTAAATTTAATGGTAGCTGCGAGAAATTGGTCACGACTGCGGGGGGAAGCAAGTTGTACTACAACGGCGCGCGGGCGAGAATTGTTGGCATTTTGTTTTGCGACTCTAGTGCAATGCTTAATATCGTTGTCTTGAATACCGCTCCCAACCACTTTAAATAATTGTGACACAATCTCTATCAAATTTTCATGCTTCTTTTCCGGTAAGCACTGGATTTCCACATTGTCTGCACGGGTTTGCTGTTCCAATTGATTCATTCGTGAAGTCAAGTCATTAATACACACCTTCATCTCTGAGTTTTCCCTTTGCAACTCCTTCATATTCTCCTTGGACGCTGTATACTCTTTCAAAAGATCTTCATACTGTTGATTCATAAAAGTCATGGATTTTTCCATGTTCTCCATTTGATCTTTAATTGGTTGTAATTGTTGATTCAAGGTAAGTTTTAAATTTTCTATGAACTTAGATAACATCTCTGCCTGTTCCTTTTTAACTGCCTCCTGAATTAGTTGACGAATATCGTCGGGCGACAACGCAAATTCAACAGGCGCCTGAGGTGGAGATCCAACGGCTGGCCTCTTATTGCCTCTAGTAGTTGAGATGTTACGCAACGGTGTATTATCGGATTTGCTGAGTTTAGGGCCCGAGTTTAGACATTCGGGACATTGCCACTTAGCAGGTACATTGTAGTCGTCAGCCAAAGACAGACATGTATAATGATATGCCCTATGACATTTTACGCATTTAGCATATTTTTCTATGCACTATGCTCCACATTGTCTTAACTTTATTATTAGATTTGGTCATTTTATTTTTGTAGTGTAGTTTTTTTGCTGTCGTTACTGTCTTCTTTAGAATTTTTTCATAGTTTTTGTAATGTCGAGTTAGTATAGGATTGTCTGTTTTAGTTGTTAGTATTTTTAATAATCTTTTATTTTTACAAGATTTTTTTTATGCCAACGGTAAGCCAGTATTTTTTATATTTTGGTTTTAACTTTAGTTTTTTTAATGGCATACATTGATTTAGAATGTCAATGAGGGTGCCACTAAAAGCCTCATAATTACCGTTCATGTCTTTTCCAGTAGTAATGATATTATTCCAATTTAGTTCTTGTAATTTTGACTTAAATTTTAGAATATTTGTGTGATTGAAAAGTCTTTTCTTTACATACCAGGTGATTCTTTTTGTTTGGTTGGGCAGGTGTGAATGTAAAATGGCACTATTATGGTCTGAAAAGCCTAGTTCTTCTACAGTTGTGTACATTATCTCTGAAATTAAAATTTGTAAATATTAAATCCAAGCATGTAGTTGTATTTGGCGTAACGCGTGTTGGGCTTTTTATGAATTGGGTAAATTTATATTCCTGCATTAAATTTATGAATTGATTTGATTTAACGTTATCTATTAATATGATAATGTTAAAGTCACCTCCTATAATTACGTTTAGTTTAGAATATTTATCATTTACATATTTTAGAATTAGTTTAAGTTGTTGATAAAAAACTTCTTCCTCTCTTCTATTCCAATACATAGTTATAATTAATAAGTTTTCATTAGGTAATTCAGTAGCACATAGCTCTAGTACATATTCTATAGATTTATCTGTTATATCACTTCTATGTATATAGTCTATAATATGTTCTTGAAGCAGAATACAGACACCGCCGCCTGTACGGGTACTGCGACAGTATGATGAGGCAAATTTATAGCCGCTAATCTTAATGTTCGAGCTAAACGCCTGCTCGTTTGGAATGAGCAAGAAATCAACGTTGCGTAGTAAATAGTTTGTAATTAGATGTAAGGATTTTATGTACTTGCTTGTCATTTTTTTTCTTCCATTTTTCTTCGTCACCAAAGCAATACACGTTTGGCTAATTATCAGCATTTTCAGGAGTTTCTTTAAAAATTCACCTAATATTCCCCCACACTTAATCAGTTCTAGTTTTTCTTCCGAGAGCCAGGTTTCTGAGATACATATTGCTTTGTACGTAGAATTTTGGTTGATGAAAGCTTCAAGTAAGTGGTGTTTATTATTAAGACTTTGGAAATTCTGAAATAGTATTTTAAATGGTAGGTCTTTGTTTACGAAATGTTTGATCAGTTGATTCATTCGGTATATCTATCTGGTGGGATGTGTTAGTGATGCTCATCGTTCTCGTATCGCTTTCCTGGTAAGTTGAATCTTCTTGTTGAGGTTTCATGTTATAATATTTTTTGTTAACCGATTTTCCATCTATGTATAGTTGGTTGTTTCTTATTATTGCGTGATGTCCGTTTTGTCTAGCCTTAAATAATTGTTCTCTCAATTCAGCCCTTTCCTTTCGTGATTTCGCGTCTAGAAACTCTGAAACACCTAGTCCAGTTCCCTGGAAACATTGGAAGCTGCTGACAATAGACCTGGTCATTCTTTTACTGAGCAATTCTATTACGAGCGGTCTATTTTTTTACCCGACTACGGCAAAGCCAAAGGAGGGTTATGATTTTGACTGGCTATGTATGTATGTTTGTATGTATGTATGTGTGTATCTTCATCTGTTCCCTCATAGCTTCTAATCTACTTATCGGAACTCGAATATGAGGTATCGTTACAACCGTCTTCATTTTTGTGCCTTTTCTTCCTACTCGATACATGTTTTCTATGTAACCTGATAGGTCTACATTGACTATATCGCGAAATAGATCTAACAGTCTGTTATATAGTTCACAGTCAGGTTCCTGATAGTACTCTGGAAGGCCATAGAGTACTAGTTTATGGTGGTGGTTTTCAGGTATGTTTATTGGTTGGAATGTCCGAGTTGATAAATCCCTTACTTCTCTTTTCAATTTTTCGTTTTCCAATTGTAGTGTTCTTATTTTAATGCCAATGTTTTCTATTTCTTGCTTTCTTTGTTCGTTTTGTATAGTTAGGGTATTCATTTTGGAGTCAAAATCCAGTTTCAATTCCGTTATGGCTCTATTAATCTCTGTTTGTATTGTGTTCTGTAGTTCTTCAATTATAGATTTATTGTTCTCTTTCAGACGTAGTATAATAAGTTCGCTCAAACTCTGCATGTTTAATTGACCCTGAGTGTTATTTAACAAGTCTATATTTTCATATGTAAAAGAGTTTTTCATTTCGTTGTTGGCAATATCCTCTGGCTGAAAAGTGTCTCCTAACAAGCTCAGGTCTTCAGAGCTAATGGTGTCATTATTGGAATTTATAGTCTTCTTTCTCATTGTAACGTTGTTGCTCGCTGTTGACGTGGTTAAGTCGTCGCATTCATGATTTTTTTGGGATCTTACGGGGGTGTCAGTATTTCCTGTTTTTGGTATTTTACAGACGCATGTCTGGCACTTCCAGGAGTGTCTAAGTTCCAATGTCATTGATTTCTGGTAATACTCTTTTGTTACACCTGCACACTCCAAGTCATATCTACACTTGCAGAGCGAGCAAATAAGGGTTTCTCTTATTGGCAACTTGAGTCGGTATCCTGCACATAGGGTAGCTGGCGCCATCTCTTGAAGATTTTTTCGTAGTAGTTTAGAAAACCTACTGGAGGCGGCACCTGGTGTATTGTGTAGGTACTATATAATAGAAATCGATGGGTCTCTGGTTATGTTTCGTGTCAACAGATGGTGCTAGTTTCTTCGTAGCTTTAGTTTTCTGCTTCAGTTTCTTTTTAAGTTGGATAGATGGTGCTTATCCACAGTAAGTGAAGTAAGAATGACATATAACATTTATCTTATTTGGATGGTATTGATCTATAATATTAGATTATGTACCTTTTCTAAAGATGTTTTCCTTATATTTTCCGAGGTAGTCCAGTATACATCCGTTTATTGAAGAGTACTGATCACTTTTATCATCATCACTTTTTACCCGACTACGGCAAAGCCAAAGGAGGGTTATGATTTTGACTGGCTATGTATGTATGTTTGTATGTATGTATGTATGTTTGTATGTATGTATGTGTGTATCTTCATCTGTTCCCTCATAGCTTCTAATCTACTTATCGGAACTCGACGTATGAGGTATCGTTAGAACCGTCTTAATTTTCCGCTGAACATAGGCTACGTGACGTGTCACAAAAAGTGATTTGGCGCCCTCTAGCGGACAAAAAGTAAGGCTTAAAAAATAAAAATGGAGACAAATACGCCGTGTTTGGTATCATTTGAAAGGGCCTCACTTGTACATTTCCAAAATATTGCTCAAATTTAAAATCACGCCCTCTAGCGGACAAAAATTCAAGAGTAAAAAAAAATATTTAACACCAAAATTGTTTAAATAAAAAAAAGTAAAAAACTAAAACCCGACTACGACAAAAAAAAACGACTCTGAAAAAGTATGAAACAAGATTTTCAGGATAGAACAAAAAGAAAAGCCGTAGTCACACGTTTTAGGTACCAACCTAAACACTTTAATACCGTGTGACTACGGCTTTTCTTTTTGTTCTATCCTGAAAATCTTGTTTCATACTTTTTCAGAGTCGTTTTTTTTTGTCGTAGTCGGGTTTTAGTTTTTTACTTTTTTTTATGAATGTTATTGTCGTTATTTTTCCTCAATCACTTTTTACTGTTTTTAGTCGGTTATATTGAATATTATGCACGTACTTCAATATCACTCAGTTTATGACACTAATGCTTTATTTTAAATACTGTTTCGACAATAAATATTCACTTTTTCTATTATTAGGAATTATTTGTGCGGAGCTGAATGTTTGTTTACGCACAGCAGCGCCCTCTTCTTTTTTAGGACTTTGGAGTGCCCCATGTGTTGATAATTATGCCAATTGTAGACAAAATTAGGTAATTTGGTAGGCCCGATAAGTAAATCTAATCATAGTCAGTTAATCAGTATATTATCTCGGGACAAAAATGGTTTTACTAGTTGTCTAAGGAATTGAGAACTTAGGATGTACACACTGGGAAAAAAAGTAGGCGATTTTTAGGTTAATTTTGCCGACTTTTTGGGTGAAACGCAGACATACGACTAAGTAAGCTAATTCTACCTAGTGCACTAGGTAAAGCAAAAGTCGGTAAAATTTACCTAGTCCACCTTTAACTAACTTATTAGGTAAACACTATGATTTGGTAATTAACCTACTTATTAGGTAATGGAATAATATGGTAAAATCAACCTACTCACTTGGTAAGTACTTAACACCTAACTTCTAGGTTGGAATTACCTAGTGAGTTGGTTAATATTACCAATTTAGTTGGGTAATGGTACCTATTGGTTAGGTTTGAACTACCTAGCAGTAGATTAATAGTACCTCTTCAGTCGGTTAGAAACACCCGGCAAGTCCGGTAATAGTACCTAGCAAGTTAGTAGATAATACCTTTATAGTAGGGTGGATATACCCAGTGAGTTGGTTAATGATACCTATTAAGTAGGTTAGAACTACCTAGAAAGTAGGGTAACAGTACCGCGTAAGTAGGTTAGAACTACCCAGCGAGTAGGTTATATTACCTATAAAGTAGGTTAGAACCACCTAGCGAGTAGGTTAAAAGTACCAAGTAAGTAAGTTAGAACTACCCAGTGAATAGGTGTATATCACTTATTAAATAGGTTAATAGTACCAACAAAGTAGGGTGGATGTACCCAATGAGTAGGTTAATGGTACCTAATAAGTAGGTTAGTAACACCTTTATAGTAGGGTGGGAATACCGAGTCATTAAGTAATGGTACCTACTTAGTAGGTTAGAACTACGTAGCGAGTAGGTGTATATTACCTATTAAGTAGGTTAATAATACCTTCATAGTAGGGTGGATATACCCAGTGAGTTGGTTAATGATACCTATTAACTAGGTTAGTAATACCCTTATAGTAGGGTGGATATACCCAGTGAGTAGGTTAGAACTACCTAGAAAGTAGGGTAACAGTACCGCGTAAGTAGGTTAGAACTGCCCAGCGAGTAGGTTAATGGTACCTAATAAGTAGGTTAGAACTAGCGAGTAGGGTAACAGTACCTATTGGGTAGGTTAGAACTGCCCAGAGAGTACGTGTACATTACCTATTAAGTAGGTTAATAATACCTTCATAGTAGGGTGGATATACCCAGTGAGTTGGTTAATGATACCTATTAACTAGGTTAGTAATACCTTTATAGTAGGGTGGATATACCCATTGAGTAGGTTAGAACTACCTAGAAAGTAGGGTAACAGTACCGCGTAAGTAGGTTAGAACTGCCCAGCAAGTAGGTGTATATTACCAATAAAGTTGGTTAATAATACCTTCATAGTAGGGTGGATACACCCAGTGAGTAGGTTAATGGTACCTAACAAGTTGGTTAGTAATACCTTTATAGTAGGGTGGGTATACCCAGTGAGTACGTTAATGGTACCTAGTAAGTACGTTAAAACTACCCAGCGAGTAGGTTATATTACCTATAAAGTAGGTTAGTAATACCTTTATAGTAGGGTGGGTATACCCAGTGAGTAGGTTAAAGGTACCTAGTAAGTACGTTAAAACTACCCAGCGAGTAGGTTATATTACCCATAAAGTAGGTTAGTAATACCTTTATAGTTGGGTGGATATACCCAGTGAGTAGGTTAATGGTACCTATAAAGTAGGTTAGAACTACCTAGCAAGTAGGGTAATAGTACCTAGTGAGTAGGTTATATTACCTATTAAGTAGGTTATATTACCTATTAAGTAGGTTAATGGTACCTATTAAGTAGGCAAGAACTACCTAGCTAGTAGGTGTATATTACCTATCAAGAAGGTTAATAATACCTTTATAGTCGGGTGGATGTACCCAGTGAGTAGGTTAAAGATACCTATTTAGTAGGTTGCTAGTAACTGTTCAGTTGGTTTAAACTACCTAGAGAGTAGGTTGATGGTACCTATTTAGTTGGTAAGAAGTACCCAATCATTAGGTAGTCCTAACCATCTTAATTGGTACTATTAACTGACTTTAGGTAATATCAACCTAATCGCTAGGTAGCACAAACTATCGATTTTTAATGGGTCAGTTCTCACCGAAATGGCAGCGGCCGGCAGTAGTTGTGAGCAGTTTCAGTGCTAAAATTTGCAAAATACAACGTAAATTCTAGCACTAAAACTGCTCACAACTACTGCCGGCCGCTGCCATCTCGGTGAGAACTGACCCATTAAAAATATTTGTGCTACCTAGCGATTACGGTGATACTATTACCTATTTAGTTTATAGTACCAATTAAGTTGATAAGGGCTACCTAGTAATTAGATACTCTTAGGTTGGGTTTTATAAAGGCCCGTTATATGAAATATCCGACCTAATTATATCATATTAAGGGGCTTTTATAAAACCCAGCCTAAACGGACTAAATAGGTACTTATCACAACTCTACTCCCGAGACAGTTTAAACCAACTGAATAGATCTTAGCAACCTACCTTACACATAGCTCTTAACGTACTAAGTAGGCACCTATATAACCAATTCACCAGGCAGAAACGATGCTGAAAACAAACAATTATTTATGTTATAATTTATTTAGAATCATATAACAGTAATTATTTTGAAACAGTAACTTAAAAGTTCTACCTTATTTATTTAGAATCATATAACAGTAATTATTTTGGAACAGTAACTTAAAAGTTTTACCTTATTTATTTAGAATCATATAACAGTAATTATTTTGAAACAGTAACTTAAAAGTTCTACCTTATTTATTTAGAATCATATAACAGTAATTATTTTGGAACAGTAACTTAAAAGTTTTACCTTATTTATTTAGAATCATATAACAGTAATTATTTTGAAACGGTTAACTTAAAAGTTTTACCTTATTTATTTAGAATCATATACCAGTAATTATTTTGAAACAGTAACTTAAAAGTTCTACCTTATACCTTATGTACTTGGCTACATAATCTATGTTTTAAAGTAATTCACAATAACTTAAATTACAATCTATAACAATGACTATATTGTAACAGTTACTACAAGATATTGGCATATTGTTATTTAGACCGATTGCGTATTAGTTCATGAGCGAAGTAGGCCAATTGAGATTTAGGTTTAGTGCGAATTTCAATTAGCTCGAGGACGAGATAGGTATACCTGAGCTTTAGTTTATAAGCGAGGCAGGCATAAAACATACATGTCTTGACACCTGGCGTTACTTGCATAATAATTTAAATTCGGAGGTACGTTGTGAATATTTATTTTATTATTGAATTGAATTTTAATTATTATGCAAGTAACGCCAGGTCAAAGAAATCATAGTGAAAATTTTAAGGAAAAGTTCCACCCTGGTACGCAATTCGGTTTCCTCGACTGTACAGTGCAATCAAATTATCTTGGCAGCTCTGAACATAGGCTTTGCGAAATTTTACGCATGTAAACTTGGGAATAAAACTGTTATTGCCAAATAAACCAATACTTAAACGATCAGAAAATATCTAATTTAAACAGTGAGAAATACAAATAAAATAAATATCATAACACTTTTATACATTCGTTGTAACAAAATGACCTGCACGAAGTTTGGAGCTGCCAAGATAATTTGATCGCACTGTACATTGTACTTAAATCAAATAAATGATACTTGTGCCTTTGGACATTTCTATACCACGAATATCAAAGCCTGGCATGGCAGCTGGGAGGTGTTAAAACAGAGCTTAAAACTGGTGTTTTTTTGTACGTAGCACTAACACCACGTTAAGTTTGCGTCTGGAAAAATTGTTAATGAATTATTTTTTTAAACAAATTCGTGCAACGGACTTAGGTGACTAGACTTTGATATCCGCAGTCTGGGAACGTCCAAAAAGCATAATTAATACATGTATAGATAATTTTCATGTTGCTACCTCCTAAGTAGATCAAATGAAGTGAACTTGAAAGAAAGTGCCAGACTATAATAATATGCTTGGCATCTGGTCTGCGCCCGCCTTTAAGGTATAGTCGTGGAATGAAAAGGTTGACCAGATTTGAAATAAATTCATTTAAGCGTTGCAAGCACAAGTTCCCTTTTTATCTGTGGGCCATGTAGTGAAATGACATTCATTATGACGGAATGTGTCATACTCGGTCGATAAACAAATACTGATAAGTTATACTGAGCAAGCAAAAACTAACCTTTTCATTCCGCGTCAGTACAACTCATGAAATTGCCTTCGCTATTGGGAGACAGAGCGCACCGCTACATTCCAGCTTTGTGTACATTTGTACATAAGACAAATAAATAATTTTTCATTACTCATACTCTGAAAGTAGGTCATAACATGCCTGCGGAGCAGGTTGAAAGTACCACTTTTCAGCCCTAGGGAGAATCGCTTTCTACTGATAGCTGCCAAATTATTTGATGTAATTGGGAGCAAGCCTATTGCCATCAACCAATGTAAGTAGGAGCAAGCCTATTGCCACCAACTGATGTGATTAGGTGCAAGCCTATTGCCACCATCAAATGTAATTAGGAGCAAGCCCATTGCCATCAACCAATCTAATTAGGAGCAATCCTATTGCCATCAACCGATGTAATTAAGAGCAAGCCTATTGTCATCCAGCGATTAGATTTAACCGATTTTAAGTGTTTCTCTTATGTTTACTTTTTTAATTATTTTGTATTTTTTTTTGTCCAGTGTGAAACCAATAAATACTTTTTCTTTCTTCATTATTTCGATTTAGGTATAAATTGGGCGCAAGCCTAAGTCCCATCAACGTTCCTTGTATTCGTAATGAAAAGCACAGTGTTTACCTCGGGTTAAAGACTTATTTAGTCCCTCGAACTATTAGCGCCCTCGCTGCGCTCAGGCGCCAAACCCCGTCTCGGGGACTAAATAAGTTCCTTTCACCCCTAAGGTAACAATGTACTATTTCATTACTCATACTCTGAAAGTAGGTCATGACATGCCTGCGGAGCGGGTTGAAAGTACTACTTTTCAGCCCTAGGGAGAATCGCTTTCTACTGACAGCTGTCAAATTATTTGATGTAATTGGGAGCAAGCCTATTGCCATCAACCAATGTAATTATGAGCAAGCCTATTGCCACCAACTGATGTGATTAGGTGCAAGCCTATTGCCATCAATAAATGTAATTAGGAGCAAGCCAATTGGCATCAACCAATCTAATTAGGAGCAAGCCTATTGCCATCCACCGATTTAGGTAATTGGGAGCAAGCCTATTGCCATCAACCAATTTAATTAGGAGCAAGCCTATTGCCATTCACCGATTTGGGTTATTGGGAGCAAGCCTATTGCCATCAATTGATGTAATTCGGCGCAAACCCATTGCCTCAAACCGATGTAATTAGGAGCAAGCCTATTGCCATCCACCGATTAGATTTAACCGATTTTAAGTGTTTCTCTTATGTTTACTTTTTTTTTTACCCGACTACGGCAAAGCCAAAGGAGGGTTATGATTTTGACTGGCCATGTATGTATGTATGTATGTTTGTATGTATGTGTGTGTGTATCTTCATCTGTTCCCTCATAGCTTCTAATCTACTTATCGGAACTCGACATATGAGGTATCGTTAGAACCGTCTTAATTTTCCGCTGAACATAGGCTAGGTGACGTGTCACAAAAAGCGATTTGGCGCCCTCTAGCGGACAAAAAGTAAGGCTTAAAAAATAAAAATGGAGATAAATACGCCGTGTTTGGTATCATTTGAAAGGGCCTGACTTGTACATTTCCAAAATATTGCTCACATTTAAAATCACGCCCTCTAGCGGACAAAAAGTCAAAAGTAAAAAAAAATATTTAACACCAAAATTGTTTAAATAAAAAAAGTAAAAAACTAAAACCCGACTACGACAAAAAAATGACGCTGAAAAATTATGAAACAAGATTTTCAGGATAGAACAAAAAGAAAAGCCGTAGTCACACGTTATAGGTACCTACAAACCTAAACACTTTAATACCGTGTGACTACGGCTTTTCTTTTTGTTCTATCCTGAAAATCTTGTTTCATACTTTTTCAGCGTCATTTTTTTGTCGTAGTCGGGTTTTAGTTTTTTTGTCAATTTGTTTTTTCTTTCTTCTTTCTTTCGATTTAGGTAATTGGGCGCAAGCCTATTCCCATCAACTTTCCTTGTATTCGTAATGAAAAGCACAGTGTTTACCTCGGGTTAGTTCCTTTCACCCCTAAGGTAACAATGTACTATAGTAATATATATTAGAATAGTAGATTGTATCATAAGGGAGCAAAATAATATTTTTACGGCGAGGGCGCTTTTTTGAATCCAGAGTGAAGTGAGGGATTCTAGAGTAGAATCCCGAACGTAGTGAGGGATTCTTTAGTAGAATCCTGAACGTAGCGAGGGATTCAAAGTACGTCGCCCGAGCCCAAAATATATTTTGCTCCCGAGTGATACACTCGACTTTTCATCACCCTCTATGAGAAAATAAAAGGCGCCTCATATTTTATTGTAATATTATTATTTAATAAAAATAGAGTGACGACACGTTTAAATCCATCAGACATATTCATTACGAATATGTGTCCAGTTTTACGTCCTTATTAAGACAACACGTTATACTAAACAACCTTCTACTCCATATTAGGAAATTGTCGTATGCCTTTAAATATTTCTCCCGAGATTTCGTAGGGATTAAGTTTTGTATGACGTTATTAGCTTCTATTTTTATTGTTTCAGGAGTTAATGCACTATCACTTTCAGAACTCGACGTAGAGCTCATTTTTTTGCACAAAATACAATAAAGTCCGTACCGATTATTAGAACAGGGAAGTAAATCGCGCGATTTTGTTTTTTTTTAATTTAGTTACCGCGTCTCCTCGCACCGTACAGCCAACACAATACAATTTGCGTTCGATTTCAATGAACGATTCATGTTCTAAATTCAAATCTCATTACTGCCCGCTAAAAAGTCTAATGGAGAAAAGAGCTACTTTGCTCGCACTTAAAGAGGAACAAAACGACACTTTTCGAATTGAAGGGATGAAAAATTTATTTATATAGATTTAAAGGCCATTAAAAAGGACTACAGCGGTTCGAATTCAAGTTTTTTGTATGGGCCGCACGCCAGGTACCTAGGATATTCTCTTAAATAATTCCACCAAACAGCATGATCCTGCAGCTACGCCGAGAGAAAGACGCGAGTCTTTGGGCGTTTCTAGACCTACGAATATCAAAGCCTGGCAGCTAGGAGGGGTTGCGTTTAGGACGACGTTTAAAAATAAATTTATTTTTAATTGCTTTTGTACGTAACACTGACCCAGTTTGCATCGGGCAAAATTGCTTAGGAATTATTTTTCCGAACGAATTCGTACAATGGACTAAGGCTTCCAGACTTTGATATCCGCAGCCTGGGAACGTCCAAAAAGCATATTACTCGTCGTACAAGTAATATGCCGTTACCTCCTAGATCAAATGAAGTGGACTTGAGCTACACTATCCGCTACAAATAATACGACAGTAAGAACCATTTTTTGAAATCATCAAATACCTACACTACCTAGGCAGTATTAAGGTGGAAGCGCACACTTTACGCGCGAAATTCAAACTTTTTACAGTTAGTAATTTATTGTGGGTAAACGGTGTAACTTTTTAACTTCATATGGTACTTGCGGTTGTAAAACAGTGTTGTGTAAAGCTTTTTAGGAATAAAACTGTTAGCTTGAAATAAAAGTTGCCAAAACGTTGCAAGTCTGAATATCTATGTTTGACAACTTTTATATCAAGCTAACAGTTTCACTCTTATAAAGCTTTACACGTTTTATAACCGCAAGTACCATATTAAGTTAAACAGTTACACAGTTTACCCACAATAAATTAAAACCTGTAAAAATTTTGAATTTCGCGCCTAGAGCGTTCCATCTTAAGCAACTGAATTTTTCATAGTGATATAAATTCTATTGTTAAGCGAATGCGAAAGACTGTTCGGTAGTGGAAAATGTAGCTGAGTGAGCGCAAAGTATTTTACATCAGTACTTTCTTCAACTTCATAAGCATGGAAATGTGTATCAAAGAAAATTGTGTGGAACTTATGACATTCAAACATTATCTCACATGTATCTTGCTTAACGTAAACAGCAATAACTTTAACAAAACTGGGGTAATTAAAATTATTTTCTCAAAAATGGTATGTAATGTTGCCATAACATCTCTAAAAAGTATCCAGAAAGTGAACTTTACCGGAGACTTATTCACAACTGTCCAGTAAGAAGCGAGATTTTAAACTTGGAATCTCCTACTGTCCAGTAAGTAAGTATGTAATTTACTTACTGGACACTAGGTCATCCTCTTTAGAAAAAAAAAACATAGTACCAGACACAGATTAGAGTTTAGCCATTATAACATGGTTATAGAAGGGAGGTTCCAAATATATATCTATCTCTCTTTTTGGTATGACATTTTATGAGATACATATATTTTTGGAACCTTAAACAGCCATTTTATACGTTGCGTTTTGTACTTAGTAATGTTGTAGAAGTATAGTCTGGGATTTTATGATTGTATTTAGTAATTTCAGTTTAGTAAAAAGTTTTTTCTAAAGTTGTTTCCTAAACTGCCTCGTTGGTCTAGTGGTCGCAAGCTCGACTGCAGAGCGTGAGGTCCTGGGTTCGATTCCCGGGTCGGCCAAAAAGTGCTGTTGTGTTTTTCACATATGAATGTAACCTTCAATATTAATAAAACGAATTTGTTGTTAAACTTTCTTTAATTTTTGAGAAAAGCATTATACAAACCTCAACCATTAAGAAAGCCATCCTGGCCTCGTATATAACCAGACCTCACCTGCGGTTCGGTCCGGTTAACTCATACTTGGCCAGGAAGGCTTACTTACTGGATTCTGCAGTAATGTACTATTTCATCCAATCTAATGCAAAGAATGTCTCGAGGGCGATACGTAATACTCATCGCCGTAGCATGAGTCACGGAATGGAGGCGTGGCAGTATTCGGTAGATCAAAATTGGATTTTAAATTTACAAATTTATCCCTAGTCAGCTCTCTCAATTTACCATGCTCAAATTGAATAGGCAAACTGTTTTGAAATAAAAAGTGACTCAACTGAAGTTGCAACTTAATACTTATAGTTTTGCAAATATTTATTCGTCCAGCATTCGCCCGTGCGATATTTTTTCCAACACGATGCTTAGACTCATACCGCATCGACCATAGGTGAACAATAGGCCCGAATTTTTCCATCATTCTAGGGTAATGAATCAAGTGATGAAACTTAGGTTGCAAACCTCTTTTGCTAAGCTTCATATACAAAGTATTGAAATCGTTTATTAAATGTTTAAGTAAAAAACAAAGTTCAGGATATACAGCGTCTGTCAAAATTATGTCCAGTATTTGTCTTAAAAGTATGTAAAGAGTGTAAAATGTGTCACCTAAAGGTATCTTATCACCGACCAACAAAGAGAAATGGGTCACTAAAACCAGACATTTACTTGAAGACAACTTCCAATTAATTGAGTTTGATTGCCATAACAAAGCAGGGGGTTTCGAGTTTGAATCACAACCGTAGTTAAATTCTGTAATACGCTTGTTTAAAAAGGTCAAAGTAACCTTTATCCAATAATCCATTAATGATTACAGTCATGGAATATCCGCAGAACCCTTCTAACATGTCATGCATGCAATCTACAACAACTTGATCAAAAATTTTAAAATTGTCTACTAACATCCAGACACTTCTTTCTTTAACTCCGGTTAGTGAATGATTATTAGTTCTTAAATCACATTCGTAGTTATCGACATTTCGAAGCAAACTGTCGTCTTCCATGGTTTGAGTTGATGACAATTCCTTAGGAGATCTGCTTATTCTACAAGCATGGTTCGCTCTAAAACTCTCTACAAACCCCAACATGGAATGCAAGCCCAAGTTGTCTCCAAGTATAGCACCTAATTGGAATTTAACAACACCGTCAAATCCATCAGCTGTAACGATGCGAACGCCCTCCCTGGATAAAAAATTTAGTTCATCTATCAAAGCTCTAAAAACACTCAAATTGCCGTGTGTGCACCGATCGGATGAATGGAAAAGAAGAGCTAAAAATATGAACTTAAGCTGAGAAGCAAAACGAGGAGGAAAACAAGGGAGGGTAATATAAGCAGCACCAAGTTTGTGTATAGAAGCATGACTACCCAGCGGGTTTCCAGTCTCGTAATTGTACGGTCCACCCGTACAAATCATATATCTTTTTACGTTAAATAAGCAGTTTTGTACCGCGTGCGCAATTTACTTTAGTTAGCGTTCGGTCTTCGCCGCGTGTACTCATTAGCATAATATCGTAGCATTTCGATATCCTTAAATCATTATATCATAAGTGATCACTGTATCAATTAGCTATAGCATTATATCAATAAAATCATTATAAACTCTATCACAACTTATCATTTATAGTTGTCCCGTAAAACTTTATGGTCCTTCGAGCCACCGTATTGGCGGGACCCACCGCGTGTTTTACGAAGTACGTGTGAACATTCCGCCGAATCAGGGGGTGGATATTCCTACCACTATCAGAAGCAACCACCAGGTAACAAAGCAGCAGATACCGGTGAGTGAGCTTTGATTATCATCGCAACAGCGAAGCGGCTGGCCTAATCTCTAGGAGTGGACTCGCCCGCGAGGTTAGCAGCACGTGTCACGTGGTTGTTGCATCAGTATACACACGACCACACCAGTGACCAGCATACAGCATCATCAGCATTTCGAATAGACTACTATTAGCTATCATCAAGCTTTTTATGAAAAGGGTGTCTATCATCGAGCAAGTCTTGCATAAAATCATTTATCAACATAAGGTACCTATATCGTTTTCCAAGCTTAGTCGACGAAGCAAGGAATACACAATCGAGTAGGATTCATAGAAATATCATAGAGTCCTATTTATCAAGCTATCACTAAAGCTACATCAGCATCTCCGAGATGGAGGACCTACTCGAAAATCAGAATCAAATTATGCAAGGCATAGAGCAGCTTTTGCGCAACTTTAAAAAGGACGGAGCTGAAAGAAAAACCTCTACTTACGTCAAGAAACGTTTAGAGCTTCTCGATAAATATTGGGAAGAGTTCCAGTCCAATCATATGAAGTTAGAAGAATCAGAAGCGCGTGGCTTCAGCTATTTTTCAGAAAATTATTATCAGAAAACTAGGCAGTTTTACAACGAGGCACGTGCATACGTACAGCAGTACAAGGTCACCATGACCGATCCCAAGATTGTCGAAACACCGACCACTCCGCAGCCATCACTGCAAGCAGCTAAAGCGGAGAAGAGTCAAGGGCACGGGACAGGATCTACAGATCCAGATGCAGGAGACAATCAACAGCAATCAACCAGCAAGGTGAGGGCCAAGTCTCCGGCTTTTTACACTTCGCAAGGTAACAGCAGTAAGCTGGAAGAGATGCTGCGTAAACAGAAAAGCAACTTTAAGGCATTCTCGCGTACCATTGCTATCATAGATTTAGATAAAATATCTGAGAAATGGGAGTTCGAAGATATTTTGCGGACTGTCCAATCGAGATGGTCAACAATAGACTCGTTACATTGGGAGATTGATAGCGAGTTGTTTGAAGAAAATGATGAATACGAAGATTCGTTCAGCAAATACGAAAAACTTTATCTTGACATCAAGAAATCTATCAACAGTAAGATGTGGTCTGTCTCTCACCGTGAAAAAAGTACCCCAACGATGGACATCCCAACATTTAACGGAAACTATCATCAATGGGTAGCATTCAAAGACTTATTCACAGAAACTATACATAACAATCGTTCTATCTCCTGCGCACAGAAAATGCAGTTTTTGAAAGCAAAGCTCAGGGGGGAACCGGAGAGACTTATTCAGCACTTGCATATTAGCACCGAGAACTATAAGGTCTGTTGGGACATATTGAACCACAGATACAATAACACTAAGTTAATATTCAGTTCTCATCTCAATATTCTTTTGTTACTACCAACAATGCAACAGCAGTCAGCTTCACAAATCAAGAAAATATATGACACCACCAACGAGTGTCTGAATGCGGTTAAAAACCTTGGAGTTGACATAAAATCGTGGGACCCATTTATAGTTCATGTACTAGCATTGAAACTGGATCAGCAGACCCACTCTGACTACACGGACTCATTGAAAAACCCACGAGATTTGCCAATATTAAGTGAATTCATGAGATTTTTAGAGAACAAGTTTACGTCATTAGAAGCTTCACGGCGCAAGCAAGATGGTCAGAAATCAGACAACAAGTCTCAACAAGAGACCAATAGTAAGAAGCAATTCTATAAGTCCAATAGATCATACTCTAACAATTCTGCGACTAAAAAACAATGGAAATGTCCGGTTTGCAGCGAAAATCATCGTTTATTCAATTGCAAAACATTCTTAGAATCAACATCGGATTCTAAACGCAAGACAGTGAATAAACTAAACTTATGCAAAAACTGTCTTTATGATCATAAAGGTAAAGCATGTATTTCCGACAAAAGATGCCGAGAATGTCAAGGCGATCATAACACCTTGTTACATGATACCTACTCGGGTCCCAGTAACTCAAAGTCCAACGCTAGTGATTCGACTTTATAGGAACGCAAAAACGTCTCACACGTGTCCAATCCAGAGATATCTGAAACCCTGTTGGCAACAGCTCAAATCAAAGTTATGAGTGTTGATGGGGTATACTACCCAATGCGAGCCTTAATAGATCAGGGATCCCAAGTATCACTGATCACTGAGGACGCTGCTCAGAGATTGGGACTTCCTCGACGAGCATGCAAGGGAGTTGCAATGGGAGTTGGTACCAAGGAAAATAACTGCAAGGGTGTTATACAAATTGAAGCATCAGCAATGTATGCAGACTTTGCTTTTTCCACCGAGGTACTTATCATGAAAACTCTACTTTATAATTTGCCCAATCGCTCATTCCAAAAGCCATCATGGGTTTGTCTAGAGCATTTGAATTTAGCGGACCCTGAATATAACCTTAGTCGTCCAGTCGACATACTGCTTGGAGCAGATGTTTACTCATCGATCATTATGAATGGCCTCATCAAAGAAGGCGATTCCCAGGTAGTGGCGCAACAAACACGCCTTGGCTGGATTATAAGTGGGAACGTTATATCATACCAATGTAGTGTTGTCCTAAACAACATAGATGATATCCAGAGGTTCTGGGCGATCGAAGATGTTGCTGACGACAGTCAGAACAATTTATCAGAAGAAGATCATCAATGCTTACAGCGTTATAAGGCAGATACGTCACGAAGAGAAGATGGTCGTTACGTCGTCAGATTACCTCTGAAGGAAAACATAGAGGAAAAATTAGGGGAGTCCAAACACAAGGCCATTGGACAATTTTATCAACTTGAAAAGAAGTTTTCGAATAACTTCAATATGCAAACGTCCTATAGATCATTTATACATGAGTACATCGAATTAGGCCACATGCAGGAAAGTACATACGACAAAAATCAAGTCAGCTGCTATTTACCACATCACTGTGTAATGAAATCGGATTCCACGACGACTGCGTTGCGGGTCGTTTTCAATGCTTCGGCGAAAACATCGTCGGGGCTGAGTTTGAACGATTTGATGTACACTGGACCTAATTTACAAAAAGATTTATTTTCTTTGATTTTAAAATGGAGGCAATACGAATTCGCATATACTACCTGGAGAAAATGTTTCGGCAGATTTATTGCAACAAGGATGATTTGAAGTATCAAAAAATTGTATGGCGTGACTCTCCAGAACAAATTCTTCGTGAATACGAACTCATGACCGTCACATACGGTACAAAAGCAGCGCCATTTTTAGCAATAATGACGCTTAAGCAGTTAGCAAATGATGAACGCCAGCAGTACCCAGCAGCAGCGAGGGTATTAGAAGAAGACTTCTACATGGACGATCTTTTGAGCGGTCATCATACTGCCGTCAATAGCATAGTTACAGTAAGTCGGATTTTTGCCAAAAATGAGTTAGATAAACAGCCGTCATCACGATAACGAGATCTACAATTACATCTTACCCATTTGATTGTATCGCTTTTTATACCAAATTTAACAATTAAAAATTTGCAGTATGTCAAGCATTTTTTTTACATCACTAAGCATAATTGCAGTGGGTACACTTACTGCAGAAGTTCTTATTCAGAGTCTCTCGGCCAAAGTACAGTATAACATCTATACCACTATTAAGTTAAGTCATTTACTGCATAAAAAATCGATAGGAGCCTAGCAAAAAGACACTAAGAAGATGTACTGTTTTGATCCTAAGCAGTTTTCCAATATTTTCTAAATGAGTGATCTAGTCATAAAAGCAGCATGCTGCGATACTGTTATTTTGTTTAGTAGATGTCTTTTATGCATCTCCTTCAGATTACATAAAATACAGACAGTAAGATGCGATACTGCACGTATGGTTAGTAACGATCCTAAGCGTAAGTTCCACATTACTTACCACAAAGACAGTTCGATGCGATATTGCGTTTATGTTAAGTAACGTAATCAGATCTTACATAAGACTACTTATTATACTGAGAGCATGTAGCCATCCTGTGTTCATGTTTAGGCAGCAGGTGTAGCGATAACGGTCAGGTGTATTTACCATGGGGGCAGTAAATTAGTTATACTGTACTCATGCTTAAGCAGTACATACATATAATATGATCGTATACGTGTTATAATAATTGTAAGTAGTTTTTACTGCATGTCTAAGTAGCTGCGACATAATGCTACGTCATAAATACAGTGCAGTAAAGTTGTTTCACTGTGAACATATTAAGTCATTATAACTAAAAGACATACAATTCGTCTTAAAATACAAGCAGTAACTTGATCGGAGAAAGAATAATTCCAATTTATTATGTCTTTTCCTTGAATACCTACGTTAAATTTTCGACAAGTTTAAGTTATATTCTATCGGCTTTAGTAATTAACTAAATGTAAACAATCTTGGGATGCCTTTTATACGAGATTTTTAGATTAAAAGACATGTCAAGATTGTTTTCATTTAGTTAACTACCTACCTAAATCGATGGAATATTAAACGATTTGCGGCAGTGCTGCAGGCGCGGGTGTGCGCAGGGGTGCGCGGGGTGGCGCGGGTATGCGAGGGGGTGCGCGAGAGTGTGCGGGGAGGCCACGGGCACTGAGGGGCAGACAGTCGCTGCTAAGTCTTTGTGTGTAGTGCATGCCCGGTTGTCACCGCGTTGCCGCGAAAACATAAGGTCAGTAATTATTCGTATATTTTTTCTTGTTATTTGGTTTATGAACTTGTTAGGTCACGTAGCTTCCAAATAAATAACCCAATATTGATAAATTCTTTCTTTAAAGAGCTGATTAAAAATTTGTGTTGGATACGTATTAGATGTGTGTCAGGGGTTTTAAATATAATCTTTTATTGTAATGTTTTATTTCTAGTATTCACATCTGCACCACACTACATGCACCAGGCAACTTTCTGGAGATTCATACCAGCCTGCATTGTTATTTTACAAGCCTTGAACTAAATGCAGATCGAGGTACCTAAGTGCTTAGTAGTTACAACTTTAATATTTCCATATCCTGCCATATCATTCCATATGCTTCTGTAGGCTGGAATCAGTGCTCGGCTGTCATTATTAGTAATACAAACAAGCAACTGCAAGTAAAATTATTTATTTTGTTTCAGCGGAACAATGAGTTCTCGACGAGATCTAATAATGTCTAGAGTGCGGCAAGTGGTGGAAGATTCTCAGTATCCAGGAACTGTACCTAATTTACAATGCACTGAGGTAATGCCAATATCACCTAATTCTAGCTACTCATTTGTGGAGAATTCAGATTTTAGTGGAGATGATTTGAGAAATGATAGTTTTTTGAAATTATGTCGCAAAAAGACCGTTGAAGTCGAACCCATTCATGAAACTTCTATTACTATTGAAAGAGCCAGCTCACCATTTTCACCTGATACAAGAATTGCGCCTGTGATTACAACTGAAAGGCGTATTTCACCGAGAAAATCATTTAACAAACCATCAACTTCACATGCAACTGATTATTTTTCTGATAATGAGGATGTTTCTTTGCATAAAGATTTCGATTCCGATGACAGTGTAAAAGATAAAAACTATTGTGTTACTGAAGATCTTGACACTACTGATTTAGATACTTCCATTGAAGAAAACGATGTTGTAAAAAAATACAAAACTATTAAGAGCAAAATAAAGTTACAAAACCAAAGAAAATGTGATAAACGTGCTGCGGCTGAAGGATATATTCTAGATTCTGAAGATCAAATAGACCAACAAACAAATACCCAGGAAAATAGAGTTGAAATGGAGACAGTTACAAGTGGTTCACAACAAGCTATTGCTGAAAAGGAAATCGTTCAGGAAACAGACAGCGAAATAACAAATAACGAAGAAAGGCAAGCTACGTCAATAATTCAAATCGATGATACAATAAATGAAGCTGCGAAGAATACTTTGACTAAGAGAGGTACTATACGTAAAAGGAAAATAATAGAAGAATCACTTGCGGAAAGAAAAGAAAGGAAAAAAAAGGGTATGATTGAAAAACTTTCCCTGAAAGAACCCTGTAAGTCTACATGTAAAAAGCTCTGTACCAAAAACATAAGTATGGAACAACGTCAGCAGATTAATTCAATTTACTCGGCCCTAGATACAAAAGGAAAAGGCATTTTCATCAAAAACAATGTCAGCATTGCGAATGTCCAATCTCGTAAAAATTTAAACAAGGAGCCAAAACGAAACCTAACCTTTAATTACTTTTTTACTGTTCGCGGTCATGAAAAACCAGTGCAAGTGTGCAAGACGTTTTTTTTAGCAACGTTAGGCTACAATCCTAAGAATGACACAAAAGTTTTTCGAGTTCTTCATACAAGTGAAGACGATGACCTCGGAGACAAACGTGGACACTATGACAGGGCGTCACTGTCAAAGGATAAAACCTTGATAACTTTACACATAATGTCTTATAACCCTGCAATATCGCATTACCGTCGTGAACATGCCCCGCATCGTTTGTATTTACCCAGTGATATCAATGTCACAATGATGCATACCGATTTTAACAAAATATACCCAGACTCTGCATGCTCTTACGAAGTTTACCGAAGAGTCGTAAAGAGCCACAACATTTTCTTCGCCGTACTGGGCAACGAAGAGTGTGAACTTTGTGGTGTTTACGATATACATGCTTACGAATTCAATAAAGCTCCTAATACAACTTGTGCTACATGTAACAATCATGTTGAACATCGCAAACGCTATATAGACAGCAGAAAGGCGTACAAATTAGACAAGAAAAACGTAGACGAACATAAGGATAATGACACCGTTTACGTATGTGTGGATCTTCAAAAGGTGGTAATGCTGCCTCGCATGGACAGCTACAAAGTAGCAATATTCTGTCCTCGAATTATTGCATTCAACGAGACTTTCGCTCCTTTAGGTAAATCTACTAAAGAAAATACTCCTTACGCTGTCTTATGGCACGAAGCCATTTCAGGCCGAAATGTTCATGACATTGTTTCAACATTTAGAGCTTTTTTTATACATTACCGGAACAAAAGTCATTTCGTGATTTGGGCAGATAATTGTTCGTCACAGAATAAGAACTGGGCACTCTTTTCGTTTCTTGTCAATGTTGTCAACAGTGATTTAATTGAAGCACGCTCTATCACAATAAAGTATCTAGAACCAGGACATACATTCAATTCAGCTGATAGCTTCCACCACCAAGTGGAGAAATCTCTTCAAAAAATGAAAAATGTTTGCGACTTTAATGACTATGTAGAAGCCGTTCGAACCTCTAACTCAGGATTAAATATCCCAAAATTAATGGATTTCCGTGATTTTTAAAAATTTTGTGACTTTCATTCTGAACAGAAAATGCGTGCAATGAAAGACCGGGAATACATTTCACTGTGGTCAAAGTAGTCCGTGGAGAGTTCAATTTATTCTTCAAAAAATCTCACGCTGATGAGGAATTTAGGACCTTAAACTTTTTACAAGCCAAAATTTTAAAAAGTAAACAGTTTCCTTGTGCTGAACAGAGAAGTTCACCAAGGGGTGTCGCCTCTTCACGAAAAGAGAAAATTGTCAAAGATCTCGTTCCTTTGATGTTACCCAGCCGAAGGCAATTCTGGTTTGACTTGCCAGTTAACGATGAATCCTTGAATCTTTCCAAAGAATTTGAAGATTAGGTTCTTGCCTTCTTATTGTCGTAGGAGTTGATTCCTAATTAATTGAATATTTTAATTTTGTTACATTACTGTCAAAGAAGAATGTTGTTTAATTATTTTATCCTAAATGGTTATAATTTTTGTTATTTACAGTTTAAGTATCTTTAAGATATATAAGTTTTGTTCGATAAATGTTTATAAGTGTTGATTTGATACCGAAGAAAGGATTTATAGTTTTTTTTTAAATGTAAAGCTAATTCAATCCTTACATTAACATCTGTGATTCTAAAATAATTTGTATTGAAAAGACTGAATAATACATATTAAGTTAACTTGAGTTGAGTGATTAATGTAAGAAAACTAAATTCTTAGTTGTGCCATTTTTAACTGAAAAGACTGATTCAATTAAGTAAAATTAAGAAACGTTATTTTGTGATTTGTTAAGTTAGTAATCTTAAGGGATACCTAATTGTAAGAAAGAAGTGTGATTTAAACTAAATGTCAATTTCATTCCCTAATTTTGTAAATTTAAACTTGTCATGATTTATCAAATTTTATTGCTAGGTTTTATTTTCAGCAACAGTTAATAACAGAATATCTAAAACAAGTTTTTTTTTTTAAATATATTAATTAAAACCAATATTTAATTGTTTTATTATCACTACAGCATTAATTTTATTTTAAATTAGATAGATTAATATGGTTACTTAGCACAAATACAGTAAAAAACACACTTCCTGTGTTTATGCTAAGTGTCCCCACCAGATAGTCTCTCGGAGATACTTAGTTTAACTAAAATAATGAATGTATTTTGTCTTTCAATTACTCAGTATTGGTTTCCAAATAAGTAATAGATAGCTTCTGAAGTCTTCTTTCATTTAAGATATCAACCATCATGATCTGATAACAAACAAAGGATTTATGGAAGATTTTCGCACCAAAACTTTAACCGCGTTTTTCTCGAAACCGCCTAAAGCATACTTACTGCAACTATGCTATTGACGGCAGCATACACTGCAAGAAGCAAAACAACTGCAGAAAGATTTAATAGATCTTCTGAAATCAGGAGGTTTCAACCTCCGCAAATGGTCATCGAATAAGGCGGAGTTAATCGATGACGTCAGCAAAACAGATGAGGTATTTGATTTTCGTCATCAAGAGTCCACCAAGACTCTAGGGTTGCGCTGGCACCCTACTGAAGATCAATTCACGTTCCAAAGTAAAATCAACGTGTCATCATCAAAAACGGTGACGAAAAGATCTCTACTATCAGACATATCCAAAATCTTCGACCCTTTGGGGTGGCTGTCTCCAATTACCACCAAGCTCAAGCTATTATTCCAAGCAGTCTGGCAGTTACAGCTCCAATGGGATGATCAAATTCCTGAAGAGATTGTTAAGCAATGGTCACTAATGACACACGATTTACAACATATCAATGAGATTAAGCTACCGAGATGGCTGCAGTGTCACAGGAACGGAACCATTAAGCTGCACGGATTCTGTGATGCTTCAACAAAAGCATACGCTTGTGTGATTTACTGCATATACGAAAATGAAGACGTCAACCAAATCTCAACCGTATCATTAATAACTGGAAAGGCGCGGATTGTTCCTACAAACAAAAGTATCACATTACCAAGATTGGAATTGAGCGCAGCCGTACTACTATCAAGGTTAATGCACACAGTAACACAATGTCTGGTTGGGCACGAAATCAAAATCTTCGCATGGTCGGACTCAACAGCCGTACTGGGATGGCTTCACGGAGACCCCAGTCGCTGGAAGCGTTTCGTTGCCAATAGAGTCAAGCAAGTGACCGATATCATACCATCAAACAGCTGGCACTATGTTAAGTCAGCAGACAACCCAGCTGATTGCGCCAGTAGAGGCATGTCTGTAGAACAACTTAAGCAGCATACTCTCTGGTGGCGTGGACCCTCATGGTTACCTTCATTCGACGAAAATCAGCCAAAGCAAAAATCTGACTACAACACATGCGAAGAAATGAGAGAGGTAGCAATCGCACAACAAGTCACCTCCTCGCTAAAACAATCATATGACGTTATCGACACATTACTCAGCAAATATAGCAGCTTTGCGAAATTGACTCGTATACTTGCGAGGTTATTACGTCTATCGCCAAAACCGCAACCAAAGCCATATTTTCTTACAATCACAGAGTTAAGAAAAGCGAAGCACATTTTAATTAAGCATGTACAGCAACACGAGTTTACGGAGGAGATCAAAAGCCTTCAAAAGCATAGCAATGTAGACTCTAAAAGCAAGCTACTAAACCTAAATCCGTATCTAGACGAAAACGGATTGCTGAGAGTTGGTGGCAGGATAAGCAACGCAAGGATAAGCAAAAACATGCAACATCCTATTATAATTCCACACAGTGGATTACTCACCGATCGACTGATTGATCAAGGCCATCAGATGACCTTCCACGGTGGAGCTCGCCTAACACTGGCGTGGTTAAGACAGGAGTACTGGATTATAGGCGGTAACCGTGCTATCAAAAAACACATACATAACTGCGTCACTTGCAGAAGGCATAATCCTGTAAAAAATATACAAATAATGGGAGACTTACCTGAGTCGAGAAGTAATCCGTCGCGGCCGTTCAATCATACTGGGGTCGACTTCACCGGCTATGTGGATATCAAAGCAAATAAGGGTCGTGGCATCAAGACGACCAAAGGCTACATAGCGGTGTTCGTGTGCATGGCGACCAAGGCCGTGCACCTAGAACTCGTTTCCGACCTGAGCTCAGCTGCTTTCCTAGCAGCATTAAGGAGGATGGCAGCACGCAGAGGAGCTCCAACCCATATCTATAGTGATAATGGGACAAATTTTGTCGGAGCCAACAAGGCCTTGCGTGAAGAGTACATCAACTTACGAACAACCCTTAACCACGAGTTCTACAGAGCAATCACAGATATGCAAATACAATGGCACTTTAACGCACCTTCCTGGCCGAGTGCTGGGGGGCTCTGGGAAGCGGCTGTCAAAAGTCTTAAACACCACATCAAGAGAGTTGTGGGTGAGCAGAAACTGACGTATGAGGAGTATTCCACATTACTAGCACAGTTTGAAGCCTGCCTTAATACGAGACCTCTTTGCGCCATCAGCGAAGATCCGGAGGACATGGATTACCTAACTCCGTCGCACTTTTTATCGAGTGGTCCCACACTTACCATCATTGAGACAGAAAGAGACTTAAGAACACGATGGCAGCTTAACCAGAAGATTTTTGAGGACATCTGGAAACGGTGGAAAACCGAGTACCTGTGTCAGTTATCAGCACGCAGCAAGTGGCGGCAGCGCCGATCGAATTTAAAGATCGACGACATAGTTATCATCCAAGACGCTAACTTACCACCTGGGAAGTGGGCCCTCGGCAGAATCATAGAGCTGCACCCCGGCAAGGACGGTTTTGTCCGTGTCGTATCAGTAAAAACCAAAAATGGGGTTATCAAGAGGCCAATCACAAAACTTTCCTTGTTGCCAGTCCACGAAGATCAACAACCTGAAAACAATGCAGAGCAACATAATATCACAACAGAAAAGACTGATGATCAACCTTCGGTATCAAATGAGACATCAAAAAGTAGATCAAGACGTCGTCCGAGGGGAAAAATCGGCAATTTTATTTACATCGCTCTCATGTTTTTGATGTTAATCATAACACCATCTAGTTGTGATTACAAAACAGCACCTCTAAATAGCAATCAGAGTATTTATTTCGACAAGATCTCCAAAATGCGTCTCGAACGAGACGAGTGGAAGTTGATAGTATATTATGACATGGAGCCCTATTGGCAGGGATTAGGTCTGCTTAAAAAATACGTCGATCATCTGGGCAACATATGTTCTAATACAACAAAGATATCACAGTGTGACGCAATCCTCATGCAATTACGTCACTGTAGTAATGAACTTGACCATTACAATAGCATGTTGCTTGGTCAGCAGTTCACGGAGAACGTGCGACAAAAGCGCGGTCTTATCACACAGCTGATGGCGCTGCCGTCGCGTAAACACTGAGTTCCTTACCGAAAGTTTTTAATAAATTGATTTAATTATAAATACCAAGTTACTAATTACGTCCTGTGAGTTAAAGTGAACATTAACCGATAACTATATCGTACAAGTGTTATCTTGAAGAACAATCTCAGTTTAGTTGTAAACAAACGTTATAAAGAAAGTGACAGTGCATAAACAGTTATATGTATTAAATACAATTCTAACAAACAATACCACGACAAATTCTACGTCGCATCAGTTAAGTTCATCGGTTCATCGTTAAGCAGTGACAATACATACTTTTTATTGTGTTAAAACTATGGTGAACAATAAGGGATGACGGTTTTTTCTTTCTACGATTTAAACTTCTTGACAGCGCTTCAAGCGGACAGTAGCTGAACTAAAGCCTAGAACTGTTTTATCGACTTCAGTTAAGAGACATCTAGCGCCAAATAGCTGAACTATGAGTGGAACCAAAAACGTTACCATGAGACGCGCACGCGCGCGTTCGACCTCCGATATGAACTTAGATGACAGTGTTGCAAATTTCACTCTAGATGGCACTGCATGCAGTATGCCAGACTTATCAGATGATGATATTGATTTAGTTATTCAATTAAAGAAACAAATTGAGGAGCTCACAATGAAATTATGTGGTGCAAATGGAGAAATAGACGCATTGAGCCTTGAAAACGCAAACTTAAAGAAGGAAATTGAAAATCTAAGTCGGAAGAATTCCCTCTATAAACAAATAGCTAGCACAAGTACATCTAAATCTCCAACACCTAAAAAAATGATGAAAAAACAAACCAGAAAAGCGGGGTGTAACAATAAAGAAACGCAAACTGATTCGGACTTTTTAATGACAGAAAAAGTGACTAAAAGTGATGATGGACAGCAAAATATTAGTACAGATTCCAGTCCACAGATGGCGCCGAAAGCTGCGAATGTACAAAAGACGAAGCAGAATACACAAACAAACAATAATAAATTGAAAAATAACCTATGTGTCTTTAGTACTAATAAAACAAATAAGAATATATTAGGTTTGGCAGAAGATTATTTTCAGGATAGATATCAAATATGTCATTATCTTACACCGGGCGCAAGTATAATGTATCTTTTACGTGATATTCAGTCCAAACTCAGATACTATACTAAGAATGATTTCTGTATAATTATGATCGGCGAGGAAGAGTTTAAAAATACAAAATGTTACTTAGATATAATAACATACATGAAAAACACATTGCTGGATTTACAGAACACAAATATAATTATTACATTGCCAACTTTTAAATTTAACAATAACTTCAATATTTTATACAATTCACGACTAGAAATTTTCAATAACATGCTATATTTAGACAATTTTGCGCATGAATATGCATATATCCTGGACTCTAATTTAAACCTAAGCTTTCATCATTCTACGTATACAAGATCGGGAGCTTTAAAAGACTACGCCATGAAAACTATCTTTGAGGACTTGTACAAGCTTCAACTGGAAATTTTAGAGGAAAATACGCTTAATACAATTAATGAGCCAAAAGAATTGTTTTTTCTCCAATAAATTTATTAGCATTTTACATCAAAATATTGCAGGTTTGTTAAATAAATCAAATGCACTTACAGTATGCTTAAATGAACTTTGTGATAAAAATATAAATGTGGATGTAGTATGTATTACCGAGCATTTCATCATGAAGGGACTCGAAAAACAACTATGCATACCAAACTACAGTTTGGCTGCATGCTATAGTAGACAGGATAAAAAGAGAGGGGGAGCGTGTATTATTGTTAATAACTGTCACCTATGGAAAGAAATGCCTCAAATAGCTAAATTGTCATCACCAGGGGTTTTTGAGTGTTGTGGTGTTGAGCTAATTAATTATAAATTGATAGTCATATGTCTCTATAGAGTACCAAATACTAAGAATATAACTGAATGTTTTAATAAACTTGAATTGTTACTTAAAGATGTATCCAACCTGCTTAATAAGAATATTGTTATTGCAGGCGATTTTAATATCGATATTTTAAAACCGAATGGAAATTCAGTTGCACTGGAGTGTATGTTACTAAATTACAACTTAAAACTTGCTCTTAAACAACCGACTCGAATGGCTAGTAAGACATGTATAGATAATTTTGCGCATAACTTTAAAAAATCTGTGAAAACAGACGTCTTGGAATTTGCATTGTCAGACCATACAGCTCAGCTGCTGCAATGTCCAGTACCCACTGTATGTAGAATAAAATACTGGCATATAACTAGAAGGGATTACTGCAACGAAAATATGGCGAAATTTAAAAACTGTATAAACAGTGTCAAATTTTCGGAGATATATCTAACTGAAGATCCTAATGTGGCTTATAATGAGTTTACTAACACGTTTAAATTGTTCTACGACTTATGCTTCCCGTTCAAGGAAATCAAAATCAATACATTTAATAAACCCAAATGGCTATCAAATGGTGTTAAATTGTGCAGTAAGAGAAAAACAAAACTCTTATGGCAATTTAGATTAAATCCTAACCACGAAAATAAAAAGAAATTTGCTACTTATTCTAAATTGTATAGTAAAATTATTAATCTAACACAGAAAGCACAGAATAATTATAAAATACAACATTCAAAAAATAAATCAAAGACTACATGGCAAATAATTAATCGGACAAATAACAATATCCCTAAACAGCAAATTGAAAAACTAAAAATCGGTAATCGAACTATTGACAAACCTTTGGATATCGCTAATGCTTTTAATGACTATTTTGTTGACAAAATTCATCCAAAATTAGACGCTGAATATAAACCAAAAGCATCCATTACATCAAGAAGTGCTAAATCAATGTTTATGGCTCCCAGCACACCACACGACATACATAAAATCATAATGTCATTAAAAAACACTGGTAGTGTAGGTTTTGATGGGATCGCCACTAAAATATTAAAGTCAGTATCAGTCGAGATATGCAGTCATCTGAGTCACTTAATCAACCTCAGTATATGTGCGGGTGCATATCCAGAAGCATTAAAAATATCTATAATTAAACCTCTATTTAAGAAAGTAGACAAAGAATTGATGGAACATTATAGACCCATCTCACTCATACCAGTCATCTCAAAGGTTTTCGAAAAGTACATTTACAAACAGTTAGCTAATTTCATTGAAAAGAATAACATATTATGTGAAGAACAAAAAGGATTTAGGCAGCATAGAACCATCGATATGGCAATTTATGACTTTTTGTTTCCGGTTATTAGAAATGTGGATAAACGATTTCCCATATGTGCCATATTTTGTGACATGACGCAGGCATTCGATTATGTGCATTATAATACACTGTTAAATAAGTTAGAAGCCTACGGCATAAGAGGCAACGTACTCGGACTAATGAAATCGTACTTAGAAAACAGAACACAGATAACCGAAATTAGTCGCATCAATGTAATTAATAAACATGAAGAGATATCACGGTCACGAGAACGCAAAATTACATTTGGTGTTCCACAGGGAAGCGTTGTGGGCCCCTTTGGATTTATATTATATGTAAATGATATGCCCACGTCCATTGAACATCCCTTAACTATGTTTGCTGATGATAGTACTATTACGATCCCGTGTAAAAACGTAAATACATATGAAACGGACATAAATAATTCTCTTGACAATTTGATTAAATGGCTAGATAAAAATAATTTGAATATAAATTTAAGTAAGACTAAGATAATTCACTTTAGACAACGTATGCCTCGTGTACCGAACCTTCACATACACTACAAAAATGACGACATTGATGAAGTAACTGACACCAAATTTTTAGGATTACAAATTGACTGCAGTTTAAACTGGAAAGCACATATCGACAAGTTGTGTAAAAAATTGAGTTCGTCTGCATTTGCTTTACATAGATTATCCTCCATAGTAGATACAAAAACACTTCTTGCGGCTTACTACGGTATAGCTGAATCTCACTTACGCTACGGTGTCATTTTCTGGGCGAACTCCACCGACAAAGAGACAGCATTTAAGGCTCAAAAAAGATGTCTCCGGTCAATGTTTAAACTAAAAACCACCGACAGTTGCAAGCCATATTTCAAGCAGTACAACATATTGACACTTCCTTGTATCTATATTCTTGAAGTAGCGATGTTTGTGAAGAACAATCCAAATCGTTTTGAACGTTTGGGCGATGTATACCCAAGAAACAGACGTGACAATTCTAAATTAAATAATGTACCGTGTCAAACCGCTATGATGCGCAAAAGTATTTATTGCATGGCCTCGGTTGTTTATAATAAACTGCCAAGTACTTGGAAAGCCTTGACAACGGTGCAATTCAAAAGTATACTTCGTAAATTGTTATTAGAAAAAACATATTACAGTGTAGCTGAGTTTTTAACGGACAATTTTTATCCAACTACCTCCAATTTTTAATTAATTAATTTTTGTTTGTTTGTATGTGTATTGTCTATGACCTGGAACTTTAATGATTGTTTTATCTTTGGACCACGAATTTTGTATTTGTTCTTGTATATACTGTTACTGACATACTATTTAATTTTTTTTATGTATAATGAAATAATTTAGTTTGACATTTTTGATGAGTATTTGAATTTTAATAATTTTATTTAATGACAGTGACATACATGACTAAATAATTTAATGCTCCAATTAGAATTTAAATTTTGAAAATTCTATGTAATGAAAATGTTTGCATGCCGAATGGTGAAATATGGCAGAACTGTGATAAAAACTTACTACTACCTACTTATGTATAACCCATATTTGCAAATAAATGCTATTCTATTCTATTCTATTCTATTCTATCAATCCTATAGGAAGCATAGCACGAAGCTTGTTTGGTGTCTTAGACGATGAGTTTGCTCAAAATTATGCCAAGGATATCCAACAGATCAGACGTAATCAAAAGCGTTTGGCTTCCTTATGGAAAAACAACACATCTATTGTTGAAGCAGAGAATAACATCATCAAAAGAGTAGAAAATGCGATGGATAGACATCACAAGGTGTTCAATCAGCACTTGATCAGTTTAGAGAAGGGATTTAACACAATTCAGGCAGGAGTTCAAGAATCACTAATGTCAAACAGCTTTAGTGTATCATCTATCATTGCCAACAGTATCTTAATGAACTTGAAAACCATCCAAGAAACCATCATGGATACTATTATGAACCTACACCACACAGGGTTCAATTTCCACCTTCTAACACCTAAACAGCTGACGGATGAACTTAATATCATAATAGGACAGTTAGCAAAAGAATTGACTCTTCCAACAAATAATATTCAATCGGATTTATCTAAACTATATCATCTAATGAAGACTAAAGCCAGAGTCATGCAGCAGTTTATTATCTTCGAAATTAAAATCCCATTAGTGAGTAGAGACAGCTACGACCTCTACAGAATTATAACAGTTCCGCAACAGGTTGGAAGTAATATGATCGGCATAATTCCCATCGCAGATCTTCTCGCAATGAATATACAAAAGGACGCTTACATTCCAATGACGGAACTTGATGTCCAAACCTGTATGTTTTATGACACAGAAACATACATCTGCCCTTTGAAGGGTCCGATTCATCAAATGAGATCGGATGAAAACCTCTGCATTAGAGATCAACAGTCCAGTCGTTGCAGCACAGTATCTACAATCTGCACAAACCGTTGGACAGAGCTTAATAAATTAAACACATATTTATATTTTTGTTGCGGACCGTGCTCCATAAGAATCATATGCGAGTATCAAGTTACGGCCGAACAATTAACCAAAGCCGGCGTTATCATGCACGGCGAAGGATGCGTCATCAAAGGCGATACTTACACAGTTTACTCACATAAGAAGCTGTCCAACATTCTGAAGACTACGGCAGGCGTTCTGAGGATTGATATTCCACCTATCAACAACATTATCAACTTATCGATACCTATCGGTGCAATCGATGAACAGTCTGACCATACCCACATCGAGACTCAAGGTCTGGTAAAGGAAGTCCGTGACAAGTTGAGTCAGATGAAAGATGAACCATGCATTGATGAAGATTTTGAGGACGGGTTCTCATATCATGACGTGCATCACTACACAGTGATATACTTAGTGGTGTTCGCCCTGTGCGCGGCGGGAGCCGTGCACGTGTGGCGGCGCCTTCGGCGTGTGCGCAGCGTGGCTCTGCCCGCTCGCTCGACTCATCAGCAGCTTCAGAGTGCTAGTGTAATCAGTGTTATGCGTATCAGTATAAATGAGCAATCGGGACCTAGTGAAATTGAGCTCAATACAATTTCGGGTGTGATCAGTGCGAGTAAACAAAACAAGGCTACGTCGCCTGTGTTTCGCGAATCTATTTTCAGTGAATAAGACTTTTTAGAGACTATTAAGGTTTTCACATACCTACACAATTTGTGCTTTCGATTATTGTCTTACTTTCTTTAAGTATTATGTACTTACATTGTTTAATGCTTTGATTTTTAAGTATATTTTAATTTTTCATTTTTATCTTAGTCTCTCGTGCCTGGGAGCATGTACGGTCCACCCGTACAAATCATATATCTTTTTACGTTAAATAAGCAGTTTTGTACCGCGTGCGCAATTTACTTTAGTTAGCGTTCGGTCTTCGCCGCGTGTACTCATTAGCATAATATCGTAGCATTTCGATATCCTTAAATCATTATATCATAAGTGATCACTGTATCAATTAGCTATAGCATTATATCAATAAAATCATTATAAACTCTATCACAACTTATCATTTATAGTTGTCCCGTACAGTAATCATCAAAGAAAAGAAACAGTGGATATATTTTATCATTTTCATTAACAGACACTTTCTCGTGTATTTTTTGCCAAACGTTAGATTGGGTGAAGTTTATGACGTGAGGAAAGTTAGAACATTCTTTTATATATTGATCCATTTCCTTGATAAGTCCAGGGTGCTTACTCTGGAATATAATTCCGATAGATCGACATTGGTCAAACGTCAGTTGGTTGAGTTAAACGTCAGGGATTGGCTAGACTCAGTGAGTCCAGCCAATGCCTGACGTTTGACTGACAATTCCAATGTCGATCTATCGGAATTATATTCCAGAGTAAGCACACTGGTATTGATAATATTTTCTGTAGAACAGACCTCAAGGGAATGAATTGAGCAGTAGAAGGGACTAAAACAGGATCACCTGACGTTTTAGATACTTCCATCCTTTCACCCACTACTACCGGCTTAGGAGGTATGTATGTACCTAACTCAGTAAAAAAAATTTGTCCTTTATAAATTGAACTAAACTTGCCAGTAGTTAAGCGTATCGTGGAAGTGAAATTTTCAACAAAATATTTTAGATGACTGCATTCCACACCCCTGCTACTTAATGTTTTTAACTCTTGTTGCAAAGCGCAATTCAAACCGTCATTAATAAATACATCTAGTTCTCTATAAAAATATTGAGCAGTTTTCAAATTTAATGCGGGATTGAAGCTCAGAGAGCTAAATAAAGATGCTAATTGGTTTGACAGGACTAGCTCTGAATCGATATTCTCATTTACAGTAGTAATACTATCTTGAGAAGATGTAGGAATTGGTAATTCAAGAAATGGATAACTTTCGCATGGTGGTTGCTGTTGGTCAAGGCTATTTTTAATATTATTTCCGAATCAATAGGGTCGACAGCGTGACATCTATCAATGTGTTTACGTAAGGAATTTGAACAGTCAAAAACTCTGTAGCAACCAGATTGTCCGCAACGTATTCCTACACTGTTATGTGGAATCTTTCCACATGGTAACCTCAAATGAGTTATAAGCTCACGTAAAGAAGTAAATTTAATGACACAGTAGTAGCAAGTCAACATTTTATATTATTAACAGTCTTAGTTAACAGTGGAAATATTAAGTTCGGTCAACACTTGATTCACCCCTAGAATGGTCTTATCATTCGGCAAATAAATTTTAAAAAACCCTCGTTGATTGAGAAGCCATACGTGTTCGCACTCCAACGGATACTTTAAGTCAAATGCAAAAAAGATCTTGAAGCACATTTGAACAGCATCTAAAATATTATTGTACCTGTATAAAGGTGCATCGACGTAAACGTATGCGCTTGTCACAGCAGCCCAACTGCTGCCAACAGCAATAACTAGGTGTTGAATAGAAGTTCCCTTGGAGTGTTTTCGTTGCTGCAGAATAGCTTCTTCTCCATCGGCGAGAGAGTTAAAAAGCGAGATGAATGTTCTAGCTGCTTCCGCTCTCGACGCTCTTTGGCCTTTCGCATTTACTTTTCCACCCGAAGAAAATAGAAATGGTAGCAGCAACAGTGCAGTTTCAGTCTCACTTCCTAAAACAATAATGAAATGTTAAACAAAATCCATATCAATGACCTGAATAATAATATCATATTATGATAATGATGATATCAAAACCTACCTAACTCTATACCTTTAAATATATTATCAAGTATGTGCTTCTGAGTTTTGTCCCTGAGTTTCGAGTATTTCTCTTTAGCCTTCATAATAATAGCTTGTTCATGTTTTTGTAGCTCTCCAGCCAGGACAGTGTCATTGCGGACCAATGACGAACTTTCTTCGAAGTCTAAATTAATTAGATGTGTTGCGATTACTTGATTTTTCAACACAGGGAATTTTTTAAGATAGTCTCCTGTAGAGTGTCGATTTGCCAAGACAGCGAAACGCTCTTGTCTACTTTTCTTCCAGGCGTCTCGAAGATAGTCTGTGATTTCGTTACCCTGAAAGTCTTCAACAATTTTTAGGCAACTTTCGCGGTCTGCATCTGTAATCTCTGTTGCAGTTATTTCTGATGAGTCAGAGCTAGTGCCTCCCTTTTTTGTAAAAGAAATTATGTTTTTAGAACGCAACTTTTTTCGTTCGTTATTCCAATTATCCCAAAGGCAACCGTAGTATCGTCTACCTTTTGAAGGTAGCTGGCGACTGCCAAACGATTGCCTGTTTGTGGTTAAGGCTGTTCCTACTGAAAAATAGTAGAATTTCTTGTCTTCCTCGGGAAACAGTTCTGTGACATATTGAGCCCACTGTTCAAGTTACGCTGGCTTCAGTATCGCCCCTGGAGTTGATATCTATGAGATGTGATACGACGCATCTAGCTAAGGAGCATCTTTCCGTTTTAGTAAGACGTGTGCTGGATAGCTGCAGTGGTGTAAGGCGGATTTTAATAGTTTCTTTAATGGATTGCTGCGCTCGTGCGTATCTTCTGCGCTACTCTCCGAAGGTACAAGCGATCTTGTAGTAGTAGCGGAACTTGTTGAAAAAGCCTCCTCTGCCTCTTCTGCGCTACTCTCCGAAGGTACAAGCGATCTTGTAGTAGTAGCGTAACTTGTTGAAAAAGCCTCCTCTGCCTGAAACAATTATTATTTTATAGGTATATAATAATAATAGGTAATTTTGTATGGAGCGTGGGCCAAATTTTGTGCCACTCAGTATATCTTTGACCTCACCTGTACGTAACCCTTCGTGCGCGAGTCCGACTCGCACTTGACCGGTTTTTTATTCTAGGCCCACCACCACCGGGCACTACAATTATTCATTCACATGCATACCTAATACATTAAAAGAGGATGCAAAATTGAAACCAGGACCGCTGCGTGGTTGTGTATAAATATCTTTTATTTGAGAAAACTCATATTGCATCAGCTTTCGTATGAACACATTTATGTTAATTGTGTCATCTGCTATAATCTAACAACTTGTTCCTTGTTGTATTTTTCTTTGCTGTTGTTCAATAAAGAGTAGGTACCTACTCGTATTACATAAGCGGCTTAACTACTTGTCAACATCATAATATGTAGAGTTTTTTACAGAAAGCGAAAGAGGACGACAAAAGTGTTAAGGTGGTGACATCACACATTATGCTGGCAAGAGACGATCCAGTATACTTGCGCAAACCAGCTACCCATCTCATCTCTTACTTCGTAACAGAATTTGACGGGTAGCTGGTTTGCGCAAGTATACTTGCATCGTCTGTGGCCAGCATTACATGACTTGTCCAATGTCGAAGAGAATGTTAGTATAGAAATAAATTTACCCCATGCACTAGTTTTTGTTTCCATGCCAACCAGCAGACACGAAACTTGGTACGAAGGCCCACTGAAGGTATAAGAACCTTCAAGTCATCGACCAATAGATTTGGCAGCGCATCTAAATCCACTTCCTCATCTGAAATATTTGACTGGGTTTATACCATAGGATGTTGTCGTCAAAACTTGACAATGTTTATGTGAAGTTTCGTATCTATGCTATCAACCATTGAGGAGTTCTCTCATGAGGAGACGACCCTGGCTGCAGCATCAGGTTTTGTTTATCATAAGGGCATAAATATTGACACGGCCATGTAAAAAGTATGTGTCAGTTGACAGGTGTTGTGGCAAGTTAGCCTATTAAAATTTATAGAATATCTAAATTTTTTTCTATTGATTATTTTGAATATGAAACTAGACCAATATTTTGAGATCAGTTATTGTATTATATTTCTGACATTAAATTAGCATGCCTCGGACATAGTTTTTTTTGTAACTTTGCATGTATTAAGTGAATGAAATATTTGTACGCTATAGGTATTATGATAAAATAAGGAAAGGAAATTAATGCTTTTAGGATTTGTAACACCTGTTTATGCCCTTCTTAGATTTTATTTTAAGTACCCAATTTGCACTGGGTCGCATGGGAACTACAGCCCAAGCCCTTTCAAACTAAGAGGAGGCCTGTGTCCAGCAGTGGAACAATAAGTTGGAGATGATGATAAAAGCTCTCTGCAGTTCCATACTGACTCAGTTTGATTCAGCTGGTGGACTTTCCAGCAATCACACAAAACAATTTAAGTCATTTATAGTCATACAGAAAAAAGGGTAACAAAGTTATATTAAAGTACGATAAATTAGTTATAATAGGAAAACAAGAAATAAATAATACATCAGGAAACAACAAACGATCCCTCCCGACATCGCCTCAAAAAACCTATACTCATAATGAATCATCACCAAGAACTCAACCAAAAAAGAAGAACAAACCGGCATCGAACACCTCGCAAAACACAACTAGTTGTTCTGAAAACATAGTTAAGCCGGGGATCCTCAACTATCTGGTAAATAAAAATCCAACCACCCAAGTTCTGCCAAAAAATAATCTGAACCAATAGCAATCCGTACCCCCTCTCAAAAACAAAAAGAATAGAAAACACAACATAGATAACCTTCTTCCAAGCCGGTTGGTCACCGTGGAAGAGATTGACCACTACCCTCCAAAGAAACAATTAGAAATCAACCCAAAATCCAGAAATCTATCAACAAACAAGTTATACATAGCAACATACAACGTGAAAACACTCTCTTCATACGAAAGACTATTAGAACTAGAAGAAGCCCTGAAAGAAATAAAGTATGATGTCATCGGTTTGTCAGAAGTTAGAAGAATGGGCAGCCATATTGAGGAATATGAGAGCACGATATTGTGTTATGTAGGACATACGCCAGGACTTTATGGTGTAGGCTTTTTAATAAAGAAATCCTTACAACCTTACATTGAACGATTTATAGGCTTCACGGAAAGAGTCGCTCTGCTGAACCTCAACATCCAGGGATATGTTATAAGCATTATACAAGCCTATGCCCCCACAACTCTTTCAAGTGAAGAAGACATAGCAGAATTCTATCGAAATTTGGACGCAGCAATAGGGTATTTTACCAAAAAAATCTAATTAGTCCGTCTGTTAGATTATCGAAAAATATCGGATACGTGTTTTTTGTTTTCTCAAATTAATAAAAATTGACGAAGATGAAACCTGTCAAAGATCATGAGTGGGGGTTTTTCACGTCACTTTGTGGGTAAAAAAGTACTATCCTTGTGACGTCACACGACTTGACACGACTTTTCGAAGCACTGTATCGTCTTTATTTTTTGTTTACGTGAAAAAAGAAAAAAATACGTGTCCATTATTTTTTGGAAATCTATCTGACGGACTAATTAGATTTTTTTGGTGAAATACCCTATTCAGATATCTTCAAAAAATCTTATAATAATAGGAGATTTTAATGCAAAAATAGGCCAAACACAAAAAGATGAACATATCATTACAGGAAGATATGGGTATGGAGATAGAAATAACAGAGGTCAAAGATTAATAGATTTCGCATTCGAAAATAGACTTTCAGTGATCAATACTTATTTCAAAAAGAAATCAAGTCGCAGGTAGACTTGGCGTTCACCCAGCGGAGTGTACAAAAACGAAATCGATTATATACTGTCGAACCAACCTAAGCTATTCCTAAATATAGAAACACTGAACCTTAACTTTTCTACAGACCATAGAATGGTAAGAGCTACAATAGCTTTAAAAGTAGCAAAGAAAAGCCGAATCAAATTCACCAACAACCAAAATAGTGCTTTGAAAACGAGAGAAGAAATAGAAGCGTACAAGCAAAATCTGAGTCATCAAATATCAAACTTGGTTGATTATCAAATGGAGACACCAGTGCAGGATTTTTATGACAACTTACTGCATGCTATCAACGTCAGTCTGCAACAAACACGTCAAGTTCAGAATACCCGCAACAGACACAAAATCCTCTCAGAGAGGACAATTACATTACTAAATAGGAGACAAATATTACAAAAAACGCCTGACAAGTCCCGAGCAGAAAAAAACGAACTTAGCGCATTATATAAACTGACAAGTAAATACATAAAATATGATTATAAAAATTACAGGAATCAAAAAATACAAACTTACCTTACACAAGGGAAAAGCTTTAAAAAAGCGATAAAAGAACTCCGAACAAATAAGACTTGGATCGAGGGATTAAACCAATCAGGACAAACAACACACAATCGTAGAGAAATAATAAATATTGCTACAGAATTCTACAGAGACCTATACAGTGCGAATACACAACAGACAAATATCAACAAACAGGAAGCATACAACAACCACGAAAACCTGAAAAACAATATAAATTATATCGACGAACTAGAAATTATACAAGCGGCTAATAAGTTAAAATTGGAGAAGAGCCCAGGCCCAGACTTCATTACTAATGAAGCAATTAAACATGGATGTGAAATACTAGCATCACCACTGGCCTCATTATTTAATTTGATCATCAAAACTGCGAACACACCTGCACAATGGTCAGAATCTATTATAATATTGCTTTATAAAAAAGGAAACCCTAATGACATCAGCAATTACAGGCCAATAAGCCTCCTACCAGCTGTGTACAAACTCTTCTCTTCCATAATCAACCAAAGAATATCTGAAACTTTAGAAAGGAGACAACCCATAGAGCAAGCTGGCTTTCGTAAGGGATATTCAACCATAGACCACATACACACTCTGGAACTTATTATTGAAAAATACCAAGAGAACCGAAGACCGCTCTACATAGCGTTTATTGAGTACCAGAAGGCTTTCGACACAATTTCACACACAAGTATATGGGAAACATTAAGTAAACAAGGAGTAGAAAATGAGTACATACAAGTAATAAAAAATATATACAACAACAGCGTCAGTAAAGTTAAACTGGAATCAACTGGCCCCGACATCAACATCAACAGAGGAGTGAGACAAGGGGACCCACTGTCTCCAAAACTATTTATTGCAGTGTTGGAGTCAGTTATAAATCAGTTGGACTGGAAAAGATACGGCTTATATATCAAAGGAGAACACCTGAGTCATTTAAGGTTCGCAGATGACTTGGTACTGCTATCTGAAACCAGTGGCAACTTAGAGCGCATGATACAGTCATTACACAAAGCTAGCAGACAAGTCGGTTTAGAAATAAACTTATCAAAAACAAACACCATGACAAACAGTCATAAAAGAACCATCTCATTGGAAAACAGACCATTACAGTACGTGGAACAATATATCTACTTGGGAAAGCAGATAACATTGGACAGCAATAGCAACGAACTAGAGGTGGAGCGCAGAGCAAAAATTACGTGGAATAAGTTCTGGAGCTACAGAGAAGTTATGAAGAGCAACATGCCAACAGAGGTAAAAAAGAAAATGATGGACACTTGCATTTTACCATGTCTTACATATGCTTGCCAGACATGGAAAGGGGAATGCCTGAAAAATGCTTGAAATAGACAGAAACTACTAACAGTCCTTAATTCTATTTGGAATAAATTAGGTATAATGAAATAATTCTCAAGTTTGTATACCTAGGGAGAAAATATAACGATCTTTAAAATATTTAACTTGATATCCGTCCCATTCCTTCTTATTTTATCATGGAGGTCAGTGTTTATTTGACATGAGTAATCGACATTCAGCCAAACAGGAATCGTCAAATGATCTTTAACGAACTATTTTATAGAATTATTGCACAGTTATCATTCATTTAATATAATTCGTCCTATTTATACCGTAAATCTAATTAAAATAATATATGCATGTCAATTAATTAAAATCAAATTATTTTCAAAATAGAAAACGTATCGTAGGCTGTATGCATCATAATGTCTTTTGCCTTACTGACACTTTGACATTACTGCATTTAATTTTTTCGATTGTTGATTTGATTGATCGATTCATGGTTTTGCGTTTGCGACTTGAGTTACTAGTATATTGCTTTTTAGGAGGCCTATGTCCAGCAGTGGACGTCTTTTGGCTGAAATGATGAAAAATGATGATGACACGTTACCCATTTTTGAACACGGACTTAGATTGGACCCGCCTAAACGACGACTCGGCTTTTTGAAACGGACCTGAACCTGCTTTATATACGACGCTGCTATTATTTCGGACTTGTGCCCCGTGTTTATTTAAAAATGGATAGAAACGTACACTGTGTTAATTGCTATCTCGATATTGCATCGATGAGACGTAATCTTTTTAACGTAACATTTAAATGCTGTTTTGTTGTATAATTATTGCATATTAATCCTTAACCTTGACTTAACCTATATTTTAGAAAAAAATATTGGAACTGGCTTCTACCTAGTTTTTTGATAATGATTGAATTTGTAATGGATTCCCTACGATTTATAGTGCAATTTGGCGTATATTTCATTGTTGTCCATTTCAAGCATTTTTTTGTGTGGCTGATGGGCAATTCCCTTTACTAATAAGATCAAGAATAAAATAATAACGTGCCAGAGGGGAATGGAACGTAGCATGCTCAATATAAAAAAAGCACACAGAATTCGTCATACAAAGATAAGAAGCATAACCAAAACTGTAGATGCGCTCCAATATGCTCAAAGATTGAAATTCAAGTGGGCTGGCCACGTAGCACGACTAAAAGATAAGAGATGGACATCGAAAGTAACTACATGGGATGGTCCACAGGGCAAGCGGCGCGTCGGTCGACCGTACGCGCGCTGGGAGGACGACATTAGTAAAGTCGCTGGACCGGACTGGATTTATGTCGCCAGAGACAGAGACAATTGGAAATCTTTGGAGGAGGCCTTCACCTGAGAGGGGTCCATGCATGAAAAAATTAAAAATAATAACTTGAATAATAATGATTTGAATAATAATAAGAATTAATTAATCTTAAAAATAATAATAATTTACCTATATAATGAATTTATAATTTATAATGAATTTTGATTATTGCAATTTTTTACATAATTTTTAGCTGAATTGATTTAAATAATACAAGCGTGTGATTTAAAATTTAATATTGTATTATTATTTTGTAAATGCATGGAATAAAAGGCTTTTTTATTTTATTTTTATTTTTATTTATAGTCATACACAAACACATTACAAAAACAGAGCCATAGTTATCGTTGCAATCTCTAAAAATCAAAAAGCCGGACAAGGCCAAACGCTAAGAAAAACATGGTTTTTGACAAATATTATACCAAATAAAACACATATTTCAAAGCCTGACTTTTGAGTCTCAAAGTTTAAATGATCTACCCTTATTGAGTTTTACCGTCGATATTTTGTAGGTTGTGAAAGGCTAACAAAAGCCGGACGGGCCGGACAACAGGTCAAAAAGCCTAATACTGTCCGGCTTCATCCGGAAGGATGGAAACGCTAGCCATAGTAACAATAAGCACACACAAATGCAGTTAACCAGCCAGCATAAATACTCATACACCACTTAATTTTGAGTATAAAGAAAAATTCCTACCTTTAAATTTGTCTATTAATTCATCAGGCATAAGCCAACTTCTTAGTAAATCTTCTACGCTGGTATGTACTGTATTTGGGTCTTGCATGTCTGAAAAGGACATACTCTTTCTTCTTAGTCGATACACTCTTGTCACAGTGGTCGTGGTTGCGCAGACGAGGTACACGGCGAGATGTTTGTTGGGTCGTTGACTTCCCCGAGGACTGCTCTTTCAGCGATGTGCTTCCATTTCTGTCGGTTGGAGACGTTGCGAGTACACTGGACCATGGTAGACTTAGTAGCCTTTTTGATCAAGTCTGTCCAGCGAGTCGGTGATCGGCCGCGAGATCTTTTGCCCTCCACTTGGCCCTGAACTACCAGTCTCTCCATCGAGTCTTCATTACGAGTAATGTGACCGAAAAACTTTAAAATTCGTAGCTGCACAGTAGACGAAAGCCGGTCCTTAATATGAAGCTCTTTGAGGATAGAAACATTGGTGCGAAACGCAGTCCACGGGATCTTTAGGAGGCGTCTCCAGCACCACATCTCCAAAGCGTCGACTTTAAGGCGATCCTGCACTCTCAGAGACCAAGTTTCAGCACCATAGAGAAAGATCGGAAAGACAAGGCATTTCATCAATCTGACCTTCGTCTTTTTGGTAACCCTCCTGTCCTCCCAAATCTTTCCCAGCCTTTCCACGGCTGACCTGGTGATAGCGCACCGTCTTTTAATTTCGTGGCCACATCCTCCTGTATTGGAGATAGTAGAGCCGAGGTAGATATAGCTCTGTACGCTAATTCCGCTTTGTCCAGCCCGGCTTACCATCATCATCTTTGTCTTGTCTCGGTTGATAGCAAGTCCGAAGTTGAGGCTAATAGTCTCAAGACGACACAGAAGTTTTTCCATATCTTCTCTAGACTGTGCGAGAAGAGTTGTATCATCAGCGTATCTCAAGTTATTTATCACGCGACCCCCAACAGATACGCCTTCTTCCCATTCTTCAAAGACAATGCGCATGATGTATTCTGTATAGATGTTGAATAGCAACGGCGATAAGATGCACCCCTGTCGCACACCAGCTTCGGTCTTAAAGTGCCCAGAAAAGGTATCGTCCACTCGTACCACTGCCGTACCGTCCTTATATAGTCGCCTCAAAAGAACTATTAGAGGCGGCACACCCATTTCTGCGAGTATCGTCCAGAGGCGCCTCCAAATGACAGTGTCGAATGCCTTTCGAAAGTCCACAAAGCAGATGTAGAGGGTCGAATTAAACTCTCTGGCCTTCTCAATAATCTGACGCAGTATGAGAATCTGTTCGCGAGTGCCCCTTCCCTTTACGAAACCGGCTTGCTCGGGTGCAATTTGCTTTGAGAGGTAGGCCAATAATCTTGTATTGATTATGTGGAGCAACACCTTACTTGCATGCGATATTAGGGATATGAGTCGGTAATTGTTGCATTTCTTGGTAGACCCTTTTTTGTGCAGTGGAATAAAAACTGACTGCGACCAGTCATCAGGCCATACACCAGTCTCCCATATTTTACTGCAGATGGTAAATAAGACATCGGCTCCAATTTTCCCCATCGCCTTGAAAACTTCGATTGGGATTTCATCACATCCAATGGCTTTATTGCATTTGAGGTGTTTAATTGCTGCTCGTACTTCATCCCGCATGATGTCAGGCTCACGGGTACGTATTTGGGTGGCAGAACATGTGGAGTCTGGTGTAGAATTGCTGGAAAATAATGACTTGCAATATTCTTTCCACACATCCACGATGTCCTTTATCTCTGTAACCGTCGTCCCAATGGAGTCCTCAATAGCCCACGTCTTAGGCTTAAACTGGCGTGTTATGTATCGCACCTTATCATGGAGATCTTTGGTTTGATATTTATCAGAATGCTGCTCCAGTTCATCACATATCTTTCCCAAATGGTTATTGCGGTCACGTCGGTAAGCTGCTTGTATTATAGCTGATTTGGCATTAAGCTCAGTAATGCTAGCGTCTCTGGTTTTAAGTCTCCGACGTTCTTCGACCAGATGCCAGGTGTCTACAGTCATCCAGTGCTGTCGCTTTGCCAAGATATTTTTTGGCTGTGATTCTGCAATAGCATCTACAATGTATTCCTTTGCCGACGTCCACAAGGAGTTAGAGTTTTTGCTGCCAACACCTGCTCTCCATGCGGCATGTCTGACCTCCACTGAAGTGGCCAGAGAGCTTGGGTCTTTCACTTCTATCCTTCTTGCGGTTTTAATTTGTCTCGCTCTTTGCAGTTTTAGTCGCATGTTTCCGATAAGCAGTTGGTGATCAGAATGAATATCAGCACCGGGTAAAGTGTGAGTGTTGATTATTGAGCTTCTCCATCTAGACCTCACCAATATGTAGTCTATTTGATTACGATACTTGCCGTCCAGGTATATTGGCGTCTAGGATGGTGTCTGAACACCGTGTTCATTATGGTCATGCTGTTGTCCGCAGCGAACTCTATGAGGCGCTCGCCTCTGGGGTTACGAACACCATGACCATAGTTCCCAACAATATTCCGAATGCCCGTATCCATAGTAGTATCTCCTACCTTGGCATTAAAATCTCCAATAATGAGCAATATCTCTCTTTTTGGTATCTTCGATATAGATGACTCCAGTTGACAATAGAAGTCCTCTATTTCCTCATCCCTGGCAGAACTTGTAGGAGCATAAACTTGAATAATGTTGAGTGGGGTCGGTGATGCGCTAAGTTTAATGGAGATGATTCTATCATTAATAGGATGGTAGCTAAGCACCGAGTTTTTCCATAATTTAGGGATAGCAATAGCAACTCCTGAAAAGCTACTCTTATCATTGCCGGAAAAGTAGATGGTGTGTTTCTGTGAGTCAAAGTGGCCGCTATCCTTCCAATGTGTCTCGCTAAGTCCTATGATGGTGAGCTTGCATCGCTCAAGTTCTTGTTCCAAAATATGAAGCTTTCTACCTTCGAGAAGTCCTCGTACATTCCATGTACCGATGCGATGGTCGTTGCTTAAATTGAAACTTCTACTTCCAGTAGCATTTTTTCCATAGGATGCCTGGTTGCCTGCATCCTGATGGCCGGTAACCCATTTCCCACCCTCAGCCCCGGAAAGCTCAGGGCGCCTGTCGCTACTCGGATTGCCAGGCGGTCTTACTCTGTCTTTAGGCATACTCATCATTGCAACTCTCATGGGATATATAATGTAGTAGGTTCCCGTTACTTTCTACATCGCGGTACTATTACCTCAGTGGCAATAGTAATCCGAGAGTGAACCGATTCAGAACATAATTATGGTTCTTGCGCTTCACTTCGGTACTGATGGCTACCGCTGCCCTCCATCAGGATCCAGGAACTACGCCCCTGTGGCTTGCCTCCTCCGCTAGTTCGGCCGTACTGACAACTATTGTCAACGCCCTTCCCCACCGTTGAGGTCTTCACCCGTAACCCTGGGCACGGGCTCCGCGTTATACCCCGCAGAACTGGGTCCCTGCTGAACTTCGCCATCTCTACACTCTGGCCTACTAGAGAATAAGACCCCCGCGACGTGGACGCGCCAGACAGGAATTGCCCAAGTGAAGGGTAGAAAAGGTGACTCTACTCTCCCAGGGGCCGGGTTAATGGTCGTGTATGGCCCCACGCCCAAAGGTATTTGGGTCTTGCATGTCTGAAAAGGACATACATATTTTACAAATAGTCATACTTAAAAATTTGGAACGCAAATTTTAAACACGTAAAATAATAGCTATTTTCATCATATTTGTTTGAAAACTCCTTGAACCTTGAAAACTCCGATTTCAATTCTGTTTGCACATACACGATAAGAAAGGTACTTTCCCTGACCTTATGAAGAGCAGTAAAGTCATCCCTCTATTTAAATCAGGCAGTAAAAATGATATTGGTAACTTTAGACCAATTTCCATTTTACCTGCTTTTAGCAAAATTTTTGAAAAATTAATTCTCAAACAGTTGTTAGTACATTTTAATTTAAATAAACTCCTTCATAATGATCAATATGGCTTTACAAAGGGTCGTTCGACTACGGATGCAGGTGTTGCTTTGCTAAAACACATATTTAACGCGTGGGAGAAAGCGCAAAATGCAATCGGTGTTTTCTGCGATCTTTCTAAAGCTTTTGACTGCGTACATCACGACACGCTTTTACGGAAACTGCGTCATTACGGTGTTCAAAATGAGGCCCTAAATGTGATAGATTCGTATTTGAATCGGTTAATTAAGAAAAGGAACAGGTCACGAACGTCAAATTTTTCAGGAGATGCAAAAAACTTTCAATATCTTCTAATAAGAATAGAATGTTATATTTTTTTATCCTATATGTTTAATTAGTATAAAATACGTAATTTACGATACTTTTCTTCTTGTTTTGATATCTAATAGTTTACTAAATAATGGTTCAAAAGTCGTTGACTTGTTCCTTTTCTTACTCAACTGGATAAAAGTAAGGAAAGATAAAGAAAAATACACTGCTAATCTGTATAACTTCATTCATTATCATTGTTTGTGCTAGTATTAGGCCAGTTTTCGACAATGTTGACAAAATAGTCCATATGAGTATGTGGAATATACTGCAGAGTGCGTCTCAAATCTTCAATCTTTTTGATGTTGATGGGTACAGGACCATTGTACGCCTTTTCTACTGGTAAAGCTGGAATAACCGATCGGTTCCTTCGTAAATCGAATGTGTTAACTCGGTCCATGTTTTGAATGAATGGGCGACATACCACACATCAGTATACTCAAACTCCATGAATTGGGACACCATGAAATGCTGTTTTTGATTCCGTGGAACCTGACGAGATTGTGTTTCAACAGATATGGCATTTAATCTAATCTAATAAAAAGTTTCTTTAGTTTTCAAAATTTTACATAGTTTCAGGCATACTTATCCTCCATCCCTGCGCTTTTGGCCGCGTTCCGTGGTCCTGGGTTCAGATTGGGGGTTGTTTTTCTAAATTTTTTGCCCCAAAAACTGGTTTTTGTGGGAAAATCCAAAAATTTTCTTCACGACTACCTATTTTTATTCTTTATTCGGCTAGCCCGCGCGGAGCCCGTTATCTGAACGTGCCGCACGTGCGGCTTGCTCGCAAAAAAAATAAATTTAATAATCAGTGTTACTAATCATTGAAATTATCGTTTGAGTAAGAAAGGGAATAAGTCGGTGACTTGTTCGGTTTCTTACTTACACGGTAATTTCAGGTGCCCTATATTTTCCTAACGAATAGACTGACTTAATCCTTTTCTTAACTGATTTGTAGGTCTTGCCCTAAACAATTGACATTCATTAAAATTGCCACACTGAAAAAAACCTGACCTGTTCCCTTTCTTAAATAACCGATTCATTTACAAAATAGATTCCAATGTGTAGACGTAAATGGTGCGAAATCTTCTGGGCTACCGGTTTGGCTAGGTGTACCTCAAGGCTCAATACTGGGTCCATTTTTATTCTTGGTTTATATTAATGATCTGCCATATTATTTAAAGGGTTTTTGTGACGTTGTACTATTTGCAGATGATACCTCTCTTATCTTTAAAGTAGATAGGAATAGACACGATTTTGACGACGTAAACAGCGTGCTATCAATGGTCACGGATTGGTTCACAACAGACAACCTTGTTCTTAATGCAAAGAAAACTAAAATAATTAAGTTCGCTTTGCCCAATGTTACAAATCTAGGTCCCAATATTATCCTCGCCAATCAGGAGCTGGAAACTGCCGACTCTGCTGTATTTCTGGGCATAACAGTAGATTCAAAATTACAATGGGGTTCACATCAAGCCTAGCGGGAAGGCTAAGTTCAGCCGCATACGCCGTCAGAAAAGTAAGACAATTCACTGACGTTGATACAGCACGGTTAGTCTACTTTAGTTATTTTCACAGCGTTATGTCCTACGGTATTCTGCTGTGGGGCAAGGCTGCTGATATTCAAAATATATTTGTTCTGCAGAAGCGAGCGGTTCGTGCAATTTATCAGCTGGGTGCCCGAGTTTCCCTTAGAGATTTTTTTAAGGAGATTGGTATTCTCACGGTTGCTTCTCAGTACATCTTTGCCAACATTTTATATATTAGACAAAATATCCACCTGTACACTAAAAACAGTGATATCCACAACTTTAACACTAGAAATAAGCATAAACTACGCGCTCCTTTTCACCGGCTTCACAAAGTTCACAATTCATTCGTAGGGCTCGGGATTACATTTTATAATAAACTGCCATCTTCTTTTCTAGACTTGCCATTTAATGAGTTTAAAGCCAAAGTTAAATCTAATATTTGTTTAAAAGCTTACTATTCTATTAATGACTACTTAGATGATAAGAATAGTTGGTCGCTGAGTTGAACACAAGACAATGTTTGTTATTTGTGTTCTTTCTCCAAAATTAGTTTACTGTTATGTTTATTATATTATTATTTTATTTTTATTATTTTATTTTATTTTTTTTATCTATATTTATTATTTTATTTTTACATTGTTTATTGTTATATACTTTATTTATTACTGATTGTGTCTGTAGTAAATCTTAACTTTAACTGACACCTTGCTATTATAATTATCGAGTCTGGTTCTTCTAACCAACCTAACAGACAGATGTGTGCTGGGGAGTTTGTTCCGCCACTTCTTCTTTCCAGCTAAACACTAGGAAGTGTCGATGGGTGGGCGTTTTTGGGGGACTGTCTTATAAAAATGTAAATACAGTGAAACCTGGTTAAATGTGTCTCAGATATCCAAATCTGTCTCATGGGACCCCAGTATTAGTTTCAGTTATAGAGGTTTCTCACTTATCCAAGTCCCAGTTAGCCAAGTTTCACTGTAGTAAAGTAAAGTAAATTTTGACCTTCGAAAAGTGCTGATTATCAGCCTAGTTTGAATAAATGAATTTTGATTTTGATTTTGAATTAACACTTATAATTATTTAAATTACAAAACACTCAACATAATGGGATAATAAATCACAATCCATAACGCTAAATACGTCCGCACTTCAAACGTAAACAAAAAAACTTTTTTACAAAAAATAAAACCGACTTCGACAAAAAAAAACACTCAAAAAACTAAAACCCGACTACGACAAAAAAAAACGACGCTGAAAAAGTATGAAACAAGATTTTCAGGATAGAACAAAAAGAAAAGCCGTAGTCACACGGTATTAAAGTGTTTAGGTCGGTACCTATAACGTGTGACTACGGCTTTTCTTTTTGTTCTATCCTGAAAATCTTGTTTCATACTTTTTCAGCGTCGTTTTTTTTTGTCGTAGTCGGGTTTTAGTTTTTTACTTTTTTTTATTTAAACAATTTTGGTGTTACTTTTTTTTTACTCTTGATTTTTTGTCCGCTAGAGGGCGTGATTTTAAATTTGAACAATATTTTGGAAATGTACAAGTGAGGTCCTTTCAAATGATACCAAACACGGCGTATTTATCTCCATTTTTATTTTTTAAGCCTTACTTTTTGTCCGCTAGAGGGCGCCAAATCGCTTTTTGTGACACGTCACGTAGCCTATGTTCAGCGGAAAATTAAGACGGTTCTAACGATACCTCATATGTCGAGTTCCGTTATGTAGATTAGAAGCTATGAGGGAACAGATGAAGATACACACATACATACATACATACAAACATACATACATACATACATACATAGCCAGTCAAAATCATAACCCTCCTTTGGCTTTGCCGTAGTCGGGTAAAAAGTGAAAAATAAACTTTTTTTTTTTTTTGTATAATGTGTCCTAATACGGTTACATCATTAAAAATACAATCTAGCTTAATACTAAAGCTAATGAGTAATTCTATTTTGACTTAATTTGCTAGGGAGACTATGACTAAGAATGTGTCCATTAACACTTTTCTTATTGTCTCTATTAAGGGGAAGACACTTTTTCTTGTGTTCTTTATGGGGAGCACTCACTTCACTACATTAAACTAACACTTCACTAAATTAGCTCGAAAGGTTTTGTCCTTTTTAGCCTTCTCACTATGTCCGTGTTGTCGAGGAGCTGGATAGCCTCGATGTTCACATGATGGTGAAGCCTTCGTTCATGAGCTTCGGCGTTCTTTTTAATTATGTCTATGACGAGGTTTACTTTGAGGTCCCGATGAAGGTCGTCATTTCGAATGTACCAGGGCGCATTAACGATACCTCTGAGTACTTTGTTTTGAAAACGCTGCATAATTTTGATGTTACTTTGTTTGGTACAGCCCCAAAGCTGAATACCATAAGTCCATACAGGCATGAGGACTTGTTTGTACAACAGTACTTTGTTGTGTACTGACAGCGAAGAATGTTTTCCTATCAGCCAGTACATCGACTTGTAGCGAAGCTCTAGCTCGTCGCGTTTCTTTTTAACATGAGCTTTCCAGCGAAGCTTTGCGTCTAATGTCATGCCTAAGTATTTGGCTGTATTTTCGTATGGTATGACATGACCGTTTATGTTTATCGGATGATAATTTTGCATTTTGTTTGTGAAGTCTATGTGAACAGATTTTGTTTCATTAAGTTTCACACGCCATTTTTTTGTCCAGTCAAAGATGATATTGACGGCTGTTTGAACTTTTTTCACTGCTTCTTCTTGAGTGACGCCTGTGGCCATTATAGCTGTGTCGTCTGCAAATGTGGCAATGGTATTGTTCTCTAATTCAGGAATATCGCAAGTGTACAATAAGTACAAGACGGGACCTAGGACACTTCCTTGCGGTACTCCAGCTTTTATCGGTTTTAGTTCCGAATGTGCATCATCTTGTCTTACTCTAAACATACGCTGTGATAGGTAAGACTCTAAGATGTCAGCAAACTGTTTAGGGAGCATATTTCTTAGTTTGTTAATGAGGCCTTTGTGCCATACCTTATCAAATGCTTGCGCTACATCGAGGAAGACCGTTGAGCAAACTTTGTTTTCCTCTAAAGCCTTTTCTATAATGTTGGTTATCCTGTGTACTTGGTCTATTGTCGAATGTTTTTCCCTAAATCCAAATTGGTAGTCAGGGATCAAGTTTCTTTCTTCTATGATGGGTTTTAGCCGCTTCAAGAGAAGTTTTTCAAATAATTTTGACATGATCGGTAGCAGCAAAATCGGCCTATATGATGTCGTTTCGTGAGGTGGTTTACCAGGCTTTGGTATCATTATAACTTCGGCAACTTTCCACAGGTCAGGTACAGACTTAAGCCTGAACGTTGCATTGATAAGAGTCGTAAGTTTTACGATGGCTTTACGTGGGAGGTTCTTAAGAACTTCTCCGGTAATAAGATCGTAGCCAGGTGATTTCTTTAGTCCAAGACGCTTGATTTCGTTGTATACTTCTCTAGGTGTTACCAATTTTATTTCTTGCTCATCATTGTTTGATGTTTCATCTAACAAAGCGCTGTCTTGGTGTTCTTTATTTGGCGTAAAAATTAGTTCCAGATGTTGTGCAAACCTAATAGCTTTTTGCTCGTTGCTTATTGCCCACCGCCCGTTAGTATCCTTGATAGGGGGAATATGCATAATTGGCTTTTTTAAATTTTTTGTAGATTTCCACAGAGAGTAATCTGTCTGTCTGTAAAAATAAACTTGAGAAGAAAAATCAGTTTCTGAAGTCGGTGACTATTGTTTCTTTGATTTCATTTTTTTTGTCACCGACTTCAGAAACTGATTTTTCTTCTCAAGTTTTTTTTTCACTTTTGAGTGTTTTTTTTGTCGAAGTCGGTTTTATTTTTTGTAAAAAAGTTTTTATTTTTCACTTTTTAGTGTTTCACATGTGCTTACCCCTTCACAACGTACCGGCGTGATGTTATGTTACGAACTGGTGTAAACAATAGACAGACAATATGAGATTTCAGCAATCCCAGTCCATTTGCTATCATTTATTGAGGAGTTCCGTTGCCTATCTCCGAAGTTCTTCATCAGATCTTCACAAAATGGTTTTTATAACCTTTGTATTGAGTACAGGCGTGATATTATGTTGTGTGATGGCGTAAACAATGCTTAGATATGCTATAGCAACAATCGCGGTTAATCTGCTGTTATTTATTGAAGAGTTCCCCCGATTTCTACAAGATCCCATCATCAGATATTAAAATGGTGACAATGGGACCACACGGGAAGCACCAGCTTTCAAATGAAAAAAGAATCATGAAAATCAGTTCACCCAGTCGCAAGTTATGAGCGAACAAACATAAAAAAAAAAAAAAAAAAATATACAGTCGAATTGATAACCTCCTCCTTTTTTCGGAAGTCGGTTAAAAATACTGGAGACCCGACCCGTTTATATAGTAAAAATACTTAACATTATAGTATTTAACGTTTTTATAATGGGAATAAATGCGGGAAGAAACATTAAGGTATCACGTAATATTCTCTACATTGTTATCTATCATGTAGTGAGAGATTCAAGTCGATATTATATATAGTGATGGAGATACAGACAAAACAAAAAAAAAATCTTTAACCGCGTTTTTCTCGAAATCATGTTTAACCTAGTTAGGTATTGCACTTTTCGTTAAGACGGCAGAATAGTAAGTAGTTTTGAGTAAATATTATTATTCGAGCGTTTCAACCGCCTCACTTTTCTGGCCACATTTTTTACAGAAAATGCATTCGGAAATCGAATGCGGTTTCCGCATTTGTGCGGCCAGCCTAACACTAAAGTTGCCGATTCTTCCAAGAGGTAGGCATGGGTCGTATCGCTTTTTCTAAGAATCATATCTGAATCAGATTTCGATTTTCATTATCTGATTTCAAAACTATATAATTGTTTTAATATCTATACTATATATTTATCTAAACTATATATTTTACGTTCGCGAATCCATCTTAGATTCATATATCTAATCTTATACACGGGTTTACATAGGATACGACGATATCATAGGTTTCAATACAATTCGGTATTGTAGATATATCTACATCATTGATACCATGATTGGTATGAAACTGAAACTTAAGCTTTATTTGCATAACGTTAAGATTTAAAATTACTTATTCATAACAGAGATATAAAATCTGTTCAAAAATCTGATATTGTGCATTGCGCAAACTAAAGCTTTATTTGCTTACAGTTAAGATTTAAAATTACTTATTCACAGAGATATAAAATCAGTTCAAAAATCTGATATTTTGCCGTAACGCGCTTAACCGCGCTTTGTCGCTCGCATGCGGCCGCGGCCGATGCGTAGGTATCGTAGGTATCGCGTAGAGACCGGAGACTCGCGTATTCGGTATTGTAATACATAGATTTCGAACGAGCCAGCGATTAAGCGATTTTTAGATATTGTACCAATATATAGTTTTCGTAACTAAGTATATACGATTTGTATCGCCCATGACTACCAAGAGGATAGGTACAAAAAACGATTTACAGCTATAGTATTTTTGTACTATAAAATAAAATGCTCAGGAATGTTCCCTTGAAAGTTCTTTGGCGGATTTAATCCATACTTACATTAAAATGATCCTCGCAACAATACATCGTGTAAACTTTGAAACACTACACACTTCTCTCGTAAATCTTCCTTAAAGCGAACAATTAATTTGTTTGGGCTATTGACAGAATCAGTTTTCAAACGTGCCATTTTAGGTTAAAGAATGAAACACAAAAAAGCAAGCAAACAAGCTTGTCCCGCCCGCGTTGATTTCACAGTTCACAAGTTCACACCAAAATCCAATCACTACCGCCGCCATGCCACGCCGAGGCGCGCTCGCGCCGCGTCACCTTGAATGTCAATAATCCGAGCGAATGAGCGAACCTTGATCACGTAGGGGGTCACCAAAACGTTTGAAGCACTTAGAATACTACAATGAAGATAATAACTTACTTATGCGTAGAGTTTTCTATTTCCGTGCAAATCGTGCAATGCAATGTGCGAATGTGCGGTGCGCGTCTCCGTCTCCGTCCGCCGTCCGTCGCAAAGTGATTAGTGAGTAGAAGACAAGATGGCGGACCGGACCGGCCAGTGTTACCAACTTTCAATAATAATTACCCCTAAAGTTTGTGTCAAAAACCCCTAAAATCACCTTAATTATTGAGTTATCATAGAATTTATAAATATCAATTCCACTTGGCGGCGCATCACCCCTTTAGGGTGGATGAAATTTTTTGGCGTTGGCGGCTCTTCACCACTAAAGGGGTGATAGTGCCGTGTCGTCATATTATTGCTTACTAGCTTTTGCCAGCGGCTTCGCCCGCGTGGATGTTGGAAAATATCAAAAATGACGATTATTCATACAAACTTTCATCCCCTATTTAACTACCTTAGGGGTTGAATTTCGAAAAATCCTTCCTTATTCCTTGTCTACATTATAAAGGGAACCTCTGTGCAAAATTTCAGCTATCTAGGTCCAAGGGTTTGGGCTGGGCGTTGATGAGTCAGTCAGTCAATCAGTCAGTCAGTCAGTCAGGACTTCTCTTTTTATTTAGATAGATTTTCTTTAATCCTCTGTGTTTTGGATCGGTTTTCTCTTTTCTATTTGAACGATCGAGAATATCTGCCTTAAGGTTGTTGATGGGTGACTTTGAGTTTTCTGATAAGGCCCATTGTGAGCGACCACGTTTCGGTCCCGTATACAACCTATCACTGGCCTGCAAATTGCAAAAAACTTAAGAAAATTTGAATTTCGCAGGCTGGTTGGAGGATTCACCTTAAAAAAATGCAACACTGGCCGTCAAATGATTCTGTGGTTAAGAAATTATTTGTCAAAGCCAGTCTGTGGTGAAAATTGTGAAATTTTTTCAACAAAATTAAATAAATTATTACGACTATACAGTTTCACGAAACTTAAAAATATAGTTACTATCTGAAAGCTACATTCATAGAGGAACTTATGCGTAAATATTACGAAACATAAAACAAACACACAATTTAAAACAAAACACTACGAAAGCATTCCGACAAAAGTCCGTTGCGACTTACACGGCACCGAAAATCACACAGAAATTGAAATATTACCTCTGGGTCAAACCCCGTTGCATACACATTACCTATATTATAATTAACCAAATAAAGCAGTAATTTACTCAAAAATACTCACAAAAATAGCAAAATTTTGCAAAAATACAATGTTTTTTTGGAACAAAAAAAAATGCAAATGTTTTGTGTCAGTTTTATGCCTGCTTATAAATATTTTTTACTATGAGGTGTGTTTGTATTTTTTTTTTTCTTATGAAGATAGAACCCTTCCACCAATAAAAGCCATAAAATATATATTATGGTATCGATTTACTTTTTGAAATATAATTTTTAAAGTTCACATAATGTTTTTTTTCAATCATAGTCAATATTTACCAATTTATATGTCGCAGTTTCAACACCGAGGCACAATATTTAGAGTTGACAATTTAGAATAACGCCATCTATCATCGTTTGTCGGAAAACTCGGAAACGTCAAGCAGTGAGCTTGGGTGAGGTCGATACAGAGCGTGGCAGGTCTGGTTTGACAGCTGTCAGTTGTCATATGTCAAATGTCAGTTGTGATATGTCAGACGTCAGTGGTCGGTTGACGTTGACATTAGACGCATTTGATTTGAGGGACGGGACTTTTTGGTGAGACACGAGCGCGAATGGTTGTGCTGCCCGCCTGTATCGAACTTACCGCGTTTCCGTACTTGAATCCATTTCCATCGGCTTGATCGTTTGAGATTTTGTTAATTTGTTATCGGAAGTAAATAAATAGGCGGTTGTAATCAGTGTTGAGACTATTATTTCGTACCTCCGCCATGCCGAACTTGGACTCTGACAACGATGAACCCGAAATAGTTGAGCTAACTTCGTCATCAGAAGTGGGATGTAACTCTAACGCCTACATAGTGTAAGTGACAATGCTAGGCCGGAAAAGTGTAAAGACAATGCGCGTGGGTCTGAAAGTGACATAGAAACGGAAATGTGGTGTTTTCTGTTCGAGCAAATAAACAAAAACTTTATGACTATTGTGCAAGCAATGAAATCACCTTTTGCGGGTACGGATATTCGCCTACCGCATTTTGAACCTGAAAAACGGAATATTGTCCCGCGGGCTTGGTTGGCAACAGCCGACATGTGTGTTATCGATCTGAATAGTCAAGGTGCATCGTTGATGATTGCTTTGAACCGCGCACTCATGGGAGAAACGGGACGGACGGGAGTCACACATTCACTGTAGGTGCGTCGTAAGTCGGCACCTCCGTCGCTGGTCGTCCTCCGCTGGGCCTCCTCCGGGTAACCGTTGGTCTCACTTGGTGGGGATTACTGGGGATGGACCGCCGGGGTGCTGTGAAGACAGCAGCGCCGAGAAACCGGCGCTGTGGCGTGCCTACAGGGGAAGCAGCGAATTCCACGAGACTCATGGGAGAAGTTTCGTCATGGCGGTCGTCCATATCTTGTCCTGGGATGAAATGGAGCGATTTTAAGGAGCTGTTTATAGTCTGGAGTGCCACGTATGGTGATGACGATCGCGAAGACCCTGATGTGACATCAGAACCGGGATTCACTCGAGCTGAAGAAAATACGAAGAATGGCGCGATGTCACTGTGCGCTGAGAATTTACTTCGGCAGCGGCGCCGGCGGCGCGGCGGCGGGACGCGGCTTGGCGGCGCGTGGTTGGCAGCGCGGCGGCGCGGCAGGCTGACCAAGCAGTGCCTGCAGCCTGCAGCAGAGGCAAATAGCGAGCGACGTGTTGAAGTTTGCTATGTGAGCAATCCCAGCAGTGTGCTGATGAATATCTGGTGAGTCGTATCCATTTTACTATGATTCTGGTGTGACGATAATGGGTTACGTGGCGCAGGTTACAATATAATAAATAATAAAACCACGTAATCCTTGTCAACATAAAAAATATATTAAATAGAGAAGTGGGTACGTTCACTAATCACACACTCAGTAGGCTTTCCTGTGGGGTGCACGTTACTGCCCTGTTAGCTGGCGTGGCGATGACCGCAGCGAGGTGCCACGCTGGATGACAGGGGTGAAGGCCGACAGGTGGTCGCGTCGACCCGGTGATCTTCTCGGCGAGGCCCACGTGGCAAGGATGGCCAACGTGGGAAGTCCGTGCCGAACTTATGGCGCGCACGACGTAGCCAAGACGGGCTCGTCTTGTGCTGGCGCGCAGAGAGATGGTGTGTTCCTTAAACCGGAACTTTGGACCCTGGAACATGACGTCCAGCGTGTCACGAGATGACCAAAGGTCAACCCCGCTGATTGGGACACCAAGCCAAGCAAAGCGAGCAGCAATAACAGTGCGCTAATGAAGGTGCTGGTGGATTGTCACAATCAGACGGAGTTTACAAGATGAAAATGAGAATTTAGGCATGATAGCACATTTTGATGTGTCATCGAAACACTGTCAAAATGTTTATTAGCTGAAGGCGATTAGAATTGAAAATACATGAAATTAGCGTAGAACAAAGTCAGATAAAACAAGCATACATGCCAAGTTAACCTAGAAAGATAAAGAACAGAAAATATACACATGAACATGCTATCAAACGCTTACCCTTTATGCGGGGTTCCAATACACCGAATTTAGATGCTCGATGGCAGAGAATTTTGGTGATTAGGTAATTAACTGTTCTAGGACCGGATAATGGCGAGTTAAGACGCGTGTGAAATCACTGATGTAAATTAAAATCAGATGAGACGTGTGACCGCTCTGATCCGGACCAAATTTCCTAATGTCAAAAAGCAAGCGCCGCGTTGGAAGTAATAGAGCACGAGCGAGCCATAGACAACTGCGCGAGCCCATAGATAAATCCTCACTCGCGCGCCCGTTTGTTCATGGATCGTAATTTAGTAATACTAATTACTACCGCACTACTGGTTGTTAATATCTGTGGTTATTACGTTTGACGTTTCTACGTTCTGTCATTGTCAGTGAATGTAAACAAACAATGAATCGTGATGTTTTTAATGTTAATTTAGGAAGTATGTGTGAATTAATCAAAAAATGTAACGTACAACGTTACAGTACCCCGCCGCTTGGTGAGGGTTTTTACCTCGGTAAAAATCCTTTACTCCTATTACACCTCCATCTGTTTTACGACCCCTTTTATTCATCATCGTTCATCCATCATATCTCATATTCGTAATCTTTGCATACTGGCAGACTACCTTAACAAGAGGTGAGTCCGCGCCCTATCAGTTATGTGAGAGTACCATGTCCGTAGTTGACATGATGATACTCGCGCAAAACAGACGTGCAAACGGCTTCATGAGAGCAAAAGAATCCTACTGGGTTATACTATTGAAATGGATATGGCATAGGCTTATTTAACGAGTTGCAACCGCTCTGAAAGTTATATTTGTGATAATAAAATCTGGATGTAGGCTTATTTTAGGAGTATCCACCCGCTCCTGCATAGGCTTATTTAACGAGTTGCAACCGCTCAGAAATATTGACTACCGGTAAAAACGTACCGAGTTTGGCGACAACCAATCCAGAGGTTCCGAACAAATGAGGAGAGACCACGGGTAAGGCACATGATAGAATCAAGTGAGCGTGGTTCTCCATCGGGGCTGAATTAGGAGGCCGAAAAAAATGACGGATTAGGACACGTTTAAGACACTGATGATGCCATCCAGTGAGCGTGTCTCCGTCGGAGGTTGAATTTATTCACTGTCTTATGCAGTGGCTTTAATATTAAAAAAAAAATTAAATAAATAAAAAAAAAATTTGAAGAGATTTTATTTATTGACTCCTACTAATTTTAAGTCCTTTATATGCCAGGAACCTAAGTCCTTGCCTTTCATATCTTGAAGAACGTAGACCAATGGTGATTTCTTGGCTATGACTTTTGCCTTAATAAATTTTGGAGCTAACTTTTTCGAGAACCTGTTCCCCTTGTCACTCAAGAAATAAGCGCGTTTCATGACCACGTCACCAACGTTAAATTCGGCAAATTTCCGACGCAAGTTGTAGTGTGAGGTGTTCTTCACATGAGCCTGCCATAGTCTGGATTGCACCGTATCGAAAACGCTAGAAAGGCATCCTAAGTTTTCGGCGTAGGCATCACGTGGCAAAAACACTATTTCGTTGCCGAGGTCGTTGTCCGTGTAATGAGTACCGCAAGTTACAAGTTCGCGACCGAAGACCAGGAAAGCTGGAGTAAATCCAGTGGCCTCGTTAACGGAGCTGTTCATGGCAAATTGCACCTTAGGAATATATAAGTCCCAGGATCTGTGATCATCATCCACATAAGTTGAAATACACGTTATTATCGTTCTATTATATCGTTCCACCAAATTAACCTGAGGGGTATATTTTGGGGTGTAGAAAACGTTTGGAATTGCGTATTTCTTGAACAAGGCATCCGCGACCTTCCCTGTGAATTGGGTACCATTGTCCATTAATATCGCTTGCGGTATGCCGTGAACGAGAAACACCGATTCCTCTAAGATTTTGGTAATGATCTCAGCGGTAGCTCTTTTGATTGGATATATTAGGCAATATTTTGAAAAACAACATGTTATTACTAATATGTAACTATTTTGCTTTCGCGAAATTGGAAGTGGTCCCATAAGATCCATTGATAACATTTGGAATGGTCGTGAACAATCTTTTGGGCGACCCATTTCTCCCAGTGTCTGGTGATTTTGGGACTTGTAGGCTAAACATTTGTCGCAAGTGCCTATAGGAAATGGGTGTCAAGAAAACAGCAGCAATTTGATTTTGAATTTAAATACTTGGACTCGTTTATTATTCAAATATAAAAATACCCACAAGGAAGGTTATAGTAACTGCCTCCTAGCACAGTTTAGATAGAAGTGAGCATTCGACTAAAGGCAACCGTTCTTTTTATAAGAAACGTTGAGTTTGACGTTACGTGACGTTAGTGACTGTGTTGCCAGTATAAAGAAAATCAAAGATTAATTTTTGCATAATAAAATCGACTAAATATCAACATTCCCCCTCAAAAATTAATCATCAATTATCCAAATACAAATTAATTTTTATACAATCATAATCACCTATATAACCAGAATACTATAAACCTTCCAAGTGATTTCTGGGGAAACTACAATATTATTATGGCCCAACATTTGTTGCAAGGACTAGGAAAACCCAGGAAAACCTAGCCAGACCATCTCATCAAAATGAATAATTATATCTAATTTTATAATTCATAAATGATTATCAATTACAACAATTTATAATTAATAGTTAGTTATAATAGAACAATTCATTACATCAATTAATTTACAATAAGTAAATTACCACAAATAAATCAATACTTAAAAAGTATACACATACATAAGTAACATTGTTGCAAACTTATCTCTGACTGATCTGCTTTTTAAGCAGTTGACAACAGCTTGTAGCGGCTTTGTTAGCACATCCGCTATTTGTTTACATATTATGTTACTTCATTGCAAGCCCATCTGATCTCTGAACTGCTAAAATACAACAGTTTGTAGCAGCTTTGTTAGCACATCCGCTATTTGTTTACCTGTGATTACATAAAATAATTTTATTATATTATTTTCAACTTGTTCCCTGGAGGAATGATACTTGATGTCAATATGTTTTGACCTTTTATAACTAAAAAGGATTATTTGCTGTAGGTACTAACACAACCATTATTGTCTTTTAAAATAGCAACTGGAATGACAATATTCATTTTAATACTAGTGACTAGAGACTTTAACCGTAATGATTATTTTACAGTTTTAAATAATGCCATGTATTCAGCCTCAGTTTACAAACCCGCAACAGACATTTGCCTCGTTGTATTCAAAGTTATTGTACAGTTGTTGAATAATTTAAATAAAATAATAACCTGTGGTATTTTTTTTTATTATTGACATCATTACCACCCCAATAGGAATCTACTTATCCACATAATTTATGATTATCTAACATCATCACATTTTATTTTGTGACTCAACTTTAATTCTATAGTGCCCTTCAAATACCTAAGCACTCTTTTGAGACAAATAATTACAACTCTTTGTTCTTTTTGTTTGTGTATAATCTGCTCAAAATATTAATACTAGCACTTAAATCAGGGCGTGTACATTACATAACGTACATTAAACACCCAATAAGGTTGCGGCAAGGTGTAATTTCACTATTTGCATTTAGAACTTCATAATTTGGTTTATTATTTATAGGTGTACCTAATGGGAGCACAGTCAGACATACCAAATTTTTACATTACAAAATGGATTTTTATAGAAGAACTTTGATCTAAAGTTATTGTATCATTACTTTGAGTAATTTTAATTCCTAGGAACAATTATTTAGAACTACCATTTTCAATTTTGCTCTTTACTTAATATTTATTTATCAACTGATGAATTTACAAACCCTGTTTGTTAAGACACTGATGTATTAATTCGAACCAACACCTAGCAGCTTGTTTTAATCTGTACAGAGCTTTATTCGTCTTTACTGATTACACCCTCTGGCACTTTCATGTTTTTTTTTTTTAAATGCCATTTAAAGATACGGTTTTTAGATCCGTATGATGTATTCATAAATTATATTGATTTGCAAAACTAATCATACATCTAAAAGTTTCAGTTTAATCTGATATATACTTTTGACTATAAAAACTTTGGCAACAAGACGTGCCTTATCTCATAATGGATTGTCATCATCTCATGATTCTTATATTTAAAATACTTTATTTTATATATTTGGATAAATCTATGGTGTTCAGTTTCTAGGATACAAACATTAAAAAGGTCTAAGAATTATGGTTTAGTTTTGTTAACATAAGTTTTGTGTCAACTGTTTTGTATTTTATTTCATATAGATAAATCTATTGTAATGTAAACCTACCTATTGTTAATTTAGTTAAGTTTCTCTTCAAGAAAATAAATGTGTATAAACCGAAATAACCACTTAAACCCGACTATATTTCTATAAATCGGTTTCGGTTCTAATGTCCAGGTATCATTAGTTAAAAAAAATCTAATTCATCTTTAATTGCACCTTCCCATAAACTCCTTTCATCCTGATTTTTAATTTCGTTAAATGAACTAGGTACTTTGCAACTAATTGAATCAACACAACAAAATATCCCCGATTTCACAATATGAAACAGGGGGATGACCCTTAGGTAAGCCTAACACTCCTTCCCATTATTGACAAGAATCGTCGATATTTGTATCACAAGAACTGCGACATCATGGTTTGTGATTAACATTTGGCTTTAGTACGTTGGAATCATTATGGTCTTACTTATATTAAATTATCTGATTTTGATCCATCTGATTTTAAACCGTTCAACTTTGAACAATCAGTTTTGGAATTAATATCAGATTTATGGACTGTCACTGTCTTGAGGATATTTTATTGACACTGATTTGTTTCTTGACAACACGTCATAACTATCATCAGTTTTGTCACGGAAATGTTCGATTTCATTCCCTTCATTACAAAAATTAACCTCATTACTATGACATCCGACCATTTCATATTTTATTTCATACTTTATAGCCATTTGGTATATATCCGACGAGAATGATTCCATGATTTTTCATCAAAAGTGTTACTTATTTTTATTATTCACTATGCGGTAGAATCAAAAACCTTCAACTACTTAATTGCAGGTTATTATTAATTTTTTTCTGCCACCATTCAAATGGTGTTTGATTTTGTTTTAAGGGGCAAGGTGTATTAAATATACTGCAGTTAAGACTACATCACCCCAAAAACACTTTTGTAATTTAGCACCGCTTATCATAGCGCGGGCTTTTTACTAATTCGTTTGGAAACGTCATTTTTCTGTGGTGTTCTTGGAATAGTAAAATGGTATGACATTCCTTTAGAAACACAGTAGTCTTTCATTTCATTGGACAAAATATTCTCGACAATTTTCACAGTACAAAGTAACTAGTTTTAAATTAAATTTAGTCTCAGTTTTTGCCATAAAATCTGTAAAAGCAGTGAAACTGAACACGTGAGATTTCTTTGTCAATAAATACACAACACAATAATGAGTGAAATGGTCGTCATAATTATGAAACAAAATAATTTCTATTATCGACTGTAGAAGGAGTGATTGGCCCATACACAACAAATAAAGGTATTTTATTGTTTTTCACTTAAGAAGTGTGAAATATGGGTAATGATGAATAATGGGTAATCGTGCCTGTTTCCCGTTTATGTAAGCTTTGCATAATTTATCATTGGGTGTTCCGTGTCACCACCTCAATTGAACTTATGTTTGTGAATCATACAGTTATTTTTCAGCTCTAAAACTTTTGTTTACTAATATGGCCTAATCGTTGATGCCATAAATAATGTAATTAGCACCATCACTGTTGCATGTTTGAGAAACAGGTTGATTAACTTTAACCACAAAATTCAAACAAATTAAATAATTAATTGCCATACCTCGCGTCAGTATTTTACCGTCCTTACAGATATTGGTTCCATGCTGGTCGAAGGTCAACCCGGGACGCTGCATCTTGGTTACTGACAGCAGCTTGTATGAGAGTACCATGGATTGCTGACAACTTGTAATGTCATCAGTAGCTGTAAAAAAAATCACCGTGTTTAGCAACTAACATTTTTTAAACGGTTTAATAAAATTTCTAAAGTTAAAGGATAGGACTTCCCTGTTAATGATGTGGTCCGATGCCTCGTAATTTAGCAGGAAGGTTACTTGGTTTTCTTCTGCGCCACCTTCATAATTTCCCGACAAAAATGCGAAACCGGAAACCTCACTGGAACTTGAAGCACCCTGAGTTATTTCCACAGCTTGAACTCTGCGGAATCTGTCTGCAGGTTTTTGTTGATTGGATTGAAGCATCAAAATTGCATTTGTATTTGATGTGACTCCATAATGGTGACACTTCTTGAAAGATTTCTTCTTGGCCTTAAAACTTTTGTTGGTTATTAGTTTAAGGCTTTGTGTCCTTGTGTTTCTTTAGTTGAAGTTTTGAGTTTTAGGTTCGACGTGAAGAATCTTGCACTGAGATCGTCTTTTAGCAAAACCAAGGAAAGATTCTGCCAAATACTCGACGATTACACTATTTACATTCTTCACAATACACTTATTTTTTACTCAAGCCTTTGACCGTATTATGGGTTCATCGTCGATAACTTTGATGACATCGTCTCGGCTAACAACGCTCGAATACAGAATTTCCACACACTGTACCTCTCACCATCGAAAGGTTTAATATTTCACTTGGTCTTCAGATTGTCTATGATGTGCCACGTGTTTTTTTTTTTTTCACAAACACTCAATTATAAACACGTGTTTTTTACAAACACTCAATTATACACACGTGTTTTTACAAGCACTCAATTATACACACGTGTTTTTACAAGCACTCACTATACACACATGTTTTTCCAAGCACTCAACTATACACACGTATTTAACCAGCACACAGTAAGCGCAACAGTATATCAAAGCAGTCCTGGGCCCATAACCTATAGGAAATGGGTGTCAAGAAAACAGCAGCAATTTGATTTTGAATTTAAATACTTGGACTCGTTTATTATTCAAATATAAAAATACCCACAAGGAAGGTTATAGTAACTGCCTTTGCCATTAGTGCTTCCAATAAGAGTTGGAAGCACTAATGGCACTGATAGGGACGATTCTAGACAATGCATCTGGTATGACGTTATCCACGCCACGCCGATGTTTGAGAACAAAATTAAACGCTGATAAACGAACTCCCCAACGAGCTAACCGACCCGTTGGATTGCTTATAGAGAGAAACCACTTGAGCGCGCTGTGGTCAGTATAAACAGTGAACTGTTGACCATTTTCGATGTAACAACGCCAATATTCTAGGGCGGTTACGACGGCCAGCGTCTCGCGTTCGGTTATGCTGTAATTCTTCTCAGCCCCGGTCAATGACTTACTCATGTAGGCGATTGGATGTTCCTTTCCATCAATTGTTTGGGTGAGCATTGCTCCAAGGCCAAAATCGCTTGCATCCGTATGCACCTCAAACGGTTTATTGTAATCTGGACATGATAAGACTGGAGCTGACACTAGACTTTCCTTCAATTTCTGGAAAGCGGCGTCGGCCTCCGGGATCCATTTGAAAGGTGGGGTACCCTTCTTTGTTGATGTTAGTTTGTTTAAGGGACCAGCTATAGTACTGAAGTTGGGAACGAAACGTCTGTACCAGGTCGCCGTACCTAGAAAACGTTTAAGTTCCTTCTTATTGGTTGGTGCTGGATAATTTAGAATAACATCAACTTTGGAAGGATCGGTCCGCAAACCTGAGGCATCAACTACGTAGCCTAAGTATTTTAATTGGGAACTAAAAAAATTACATTTCTCTAAGTTAATTGTTAAGTTCGCTTTTTTAAGCTTTTCTAGTACCCGTAAAAGTAAGTTTACGTGACTATTGAAATCGCTACTAATTATTATTATATCATCTAAATATGCGAAAACCTTAAGATCAAATTCAGCGAAAAGCAGGTCAACTAAACGCTGTTGAGTGGCCGGGGCATTCGTGAGACCAAAAGCAGTCCTTTTAAAGCGAAAGGTGCCCCTGCCCGGAACATAAAATGCTGTTTTATCGCGGTCCTCCTCAGCTATCGGAATCTGCCAAAAAGCTTTCGATAAATCTATGCTGGAGAGGTAACGCGCGTCCCTGAGGTTATCTAATATCTCTGAGATATAGGGTAAGTTGTAAGCATCGCGTTTAGTGACTGAATTTAGCTTTCGACTATCTAAACAAAATCGAGGTTGTCCGTTTTTCTTAGTGACAAGGAGAACAGGGGATGACCACGCACTTTCGCAAGGCTCAACTACGTCGAGGGAAAGCATCTCGTCCACTTGTTCTACCAGTATACGTTGTTTTTCAGGAGATAGTCGATAGTAACGCTGACGAATTGGTTGACTGTCACCTGTATCAATGTGGTGAGTTATTAGATCGGTTACTCCGAGACCCTTGTGCTGTGATGAAATGTTTTCAAACTGTTTATTACACTATCAGCCAAATGCTTTTGTGATTCCTCTAAGTTGTTGTAACCCGTAATTGTGGTACGATTGCAGCTCTCTAGAGTACAATTTTCCAATGAGTTGTTTGAAATCATTACACTACCAACATACTTGGGACACAATTCAAATTTTCGCCAGAAGTCCACGCCCAGAATGAGATTTGATTTGATATCTGGTATTACAAAAGCTTTGAGAATGTGGAATTGGTTTTCAAAGTGAACTGGTACATGTATGTAACCGATGCTTTGCAAATTTTGTCCGCCTGCTGCCCTAACCGCAATGCAGTCGTCCGTGATAAGAGACATACCCCGATTCAATAAAATCGTATGAGCACCATTGCCTAAAATTGTGACGGCCGAACCTGAGTCTAAGAGTCCAGTGGCTGGAACTCCTTCTATATGCACTGATACGTAAGGTCTGTCATCTAAGTTATTTTTTCTATCGAGAATTGTGTGTACTTTGAAAGACTTGTGAAACCATTTAACTGTGTGCAACCATTTTTCCCAGTCTTGTCTGTCAAAGTTGTTTACGACACAATTCTCGATTATTCGTTTTTTTTCTTAGTTGGACTGCTCTTACTACATTTCTTGCATGCTGGACGCTTAACGTCTTTCTGTCCGCAGCCGAAACAAAAGATCTCATCCGTCTTTACCGTACAATTCCTGTAAGCATGCTCGTTACTACGACAACGAGGGCAATAAGGAATCTTTTTATGTGAACCTTTATCTATTGCATGAACATAGTTAGGGGATATGGACGAATCGTTACCGTTATTTGAAGCTGTTTTATTATTATTATTACTACTACTACCTTTATTAAACTGATTAAATTTTTTATTATAATTACTATTTCCTTTATTTTCTGTAAGATTTCCTGAATAAGCAAACTCGGGTGCTAAAGTATTTGATGAGGGTCTTGGTGGTTCTCTGAATTGAGCTAGGCGCGATTGTATGTTTTCGTAATTACGACAAAGAGACCTCAGCTGTTCGATTGATGTTATTTCGGCAACTGATGATAAGATGTTAGCATAACAAGGACGAATGTTATGAAGAAGAAGTTCTAGTTTGTCTTCCTCCGATAGTGTTTTTGTCAACCTCGAAAACAAGCCTGTCATTATCGACAAGTAAATTACTATATTTTCTGACTCCCCTTGGGTTCGCGCTCTGATTTCAGTTAAGAGTCTATAATCATAGTCTGACTGATCAAAGTCGCGTTTTAATAAATTTGCAAGTTCATCCCAGCTAGATACTGAATCCCTAATGCTTCTGTACCAGTGGAGCGCGCCGCCAGTAAAAATCTCGGTCGCGTGAGTGAGGATTTTATCCGTTGGTATTCCTTTGGCGAGACAAAGTTCATTAACCCGCTGTAAGAAGGAACGAACGCAAGAATTTCCCTCGTATTTTAATTTAGCAAATCTATTTTGACCACCATCACATGACACCGACACGTGAATTGGAGAAGTCAATTTTTGTGTGGCTTGAGGTTGATTGCTGACTGGTGATAAGGGGTCCGAAGCTGACGCAAGTAGCTCGCCTGACTTTAACACCATCGACTTATATAGATTTACACACTCATCGTACTCCGCTTTGTTTTTACTTCTACATGTTATTCTATTTAGTCTGTGGTAAGCATGATTTAAAAGATTTTGAATTTTGAGTAATGTTTGTTTATCCGTAGTTGTTGATTCTAAACTAGTATCTGCCTTAGTTAAAACGTCTAAAACTCCACTTAAATCTACCGATACTTCAAATGGACTCGTGAGAATGTCCTCAGAAGGAAACATTGGTCCGCATTTTGCAATCTGTTTCCGCAATTCCTGCACAGTAGTGGCGGGTGTTTCTCCTCTGATAGCTACTTCGTATTCGAGCTCTGCTTTTTGCAGCGACATGAATTTAACTGGATAAGCCATATTGAATTATAAAAAAAAAAAAAATTAAAGTTATGTTGTTATTTGAAAGTGAGTTTAAATTATTTAAAAGAAATCCGCAAGAATGGTAAGCGTTGGATAGCAATCAGCAAGGTATTGTGAGCGTGAATTACTCCGACTGTTACAAAATAACCTGAAATTTAACGTCTTGGTTGTTGTCCGTGTGATGCGAAGGATGCTAAGTTAATAAAAGTAAAAAAAAAAAAAAAAAAATTTTTTTTTTTGAAAAAGTTTAAGTTAAAGTTGAAAAGTTACTATTAAAAAAAAAATCGGTGCAACTAATGTGTACGTTTGTGGTATTAAATTCTGAAAAGATGACAATATTACTTTTTGAAGATTATAATATAAGTCACTATTGACAATCAATGACAAGTTATTGCTGTTGACTGTACTCAGGAATAACAATATTGAACAAGGTAAGTGGTATTGAGTTATTAGGCAGGTAGACAGTTAGTAGGAAATTAATTAATTATTAGTAGTAGGTAGGTAGGTTAAATAGTTATTGGGTAGGTTGGTTTGTTAAGTGTTAATAGGTAGTTGGTTGGTTGGTTACTGGATAGGTTGACAGTTAGTAGGTTGGAATCGTGGTTACAACACTTGTTGGAAACAGCTGTAAATCAATAAAATAGTACTGTACTTTTGAGTCGTCAACAATAATAACGTTCACTGAATTGAACATAAGTGATCTAGGTCAAATGTATACTAGTACAAGGTTTAGTGATATAAAGGCTCTAATTCCAATATACAAGTTTGTTGATACAAAAACAAGTTGTATGAAAAACAAAAAAAATGAAATTTTTAGTGTTAAGTTCTAATGGTTGATTTTAAAATTGTTAATTATGAATTGATATGAAGTTACAATGTTGTTTAAAAATTGATTCTAAGTTAGTTATAAAAAATTGGACACAAGAGCGATATTATTATATGCACTGTTTGTGTCACAAGTAGACAAGGGTGTTATGTTTTCAAAATTAGCCAGTAATAGAAAACCCGGCAACCCAATCCCTTCAACCAGCTCACAGCAATGCTGCTTACCGGAAGAAATAGGAATGAGCGTGGTACCTCCCCGGGGCGAGCCGTTACTATTGGCCCTACCACTATAGAAGAACGTTGAAGTCGTTCTAAACAATAAAATTAACAATTTTATAACAACGGTACAATCCGTACCTACCAAAAAAAAAAAAAATATTAAGGTAACACTACGTACACCTTAGTTGCTGTCAACCAACACGTTTTACAAAAAGAAGACAACCACCAAAAAATACACCAACATAAAAAAAAAATTACCCACAAGTTAACCTTAAGGAGTGTGTGACCGTAAAACCACGTTTTGGGCGCCAATGTGACGATAATGGGTTACGTGGCGCAGGTTACAATATAATAAATAATAAAACCACGTAATCCTTGTCAACATAAAAAATATATTAAATAGAGAAGTGGGTACGTTCACTAATCACACACTCAGTAGGCTTTCCTGTGGGGTGCACGTTACTGCCCTGTTAGCTGGCGTGGCGATGACCGCAGCGAGGTGCCACGCTGGATGACAGGGGTGAAGGCCGACAGGTGGTCGCGTCGACCCGGTGATCTTCTCGGCGAGGCCCACGTGGCAAGGATGGCCAACGTGGGAAGTCCGTGCCGAACTTATGGCGCGCACGACGTAGCCAAGACGGGCTCGTCTTGTGCTGGCGCGCAGAGAGATGGTGTGTTCCTTAAACCGGAACTTTGGACCCTGGAACATGACGTCCAGCGTGTCACGAGATGACCAAAGGTCAACCCCGCTGATTGGGACACCAAGCCAAGCAAAGCGAGCAGCAATAACAGTGCGCTAATGAAGGTGCTGGTGGATTGTCACAATCAGACGGAGTTTACAAGATGAAAATGAGAATTTAGGCATGATAGCACATTTTGATGTGTCATCGAAACACTGTCAAAATGTTTATTAGCTGAAGGCGATTAGAATTGAAAATACATGAAATTAGCGTAGAACAAAGTCAGATAAAACAAGCATACATGCCAAGTTAACCTAGAAAGATAAAGAACAGAAAATATACACATGAACATGCTATCAAACGCTTACCCTTTATGCGGGGTTCCAATACACCGAATTTAGATGCTCGATGGCAGAGAATTTTGGTGATTAGGTAATTAACTGTTCTAGGACCGGATAATGGCGAGTTAAGACGCGTGTGAAATCACTGATGTAAATTAAAATCAGATGAGACGTGTGACCGCTCTGATCCGGACCAAATTTCCTAATGTCAAAAAGCAAGCGCCGCGTTGGAAGTAATAGAGCACGAGCGAGCCATAGACAACTGCGCGAGCCCATAGATAAATCCTCACTCGCGCGCCCGTTTGTTCATGGATCGTAATTTAGTAATACTAATTACTACCGCACTACTGGTTGTTAATATCTGTGGTTATTACGTTTGACGTTTCTACGTTCTGTCATTGTCAGTGAATGTAAACAAACAATGAATCGTGATGTTTTTAATGTTAATTTAGGAAGTATGTGTGAATTAATCAAAAAATGTAACGTACAACGTTACACTGGTGCCGAATGCTCTCTGATCAAAAATGTTTCGTCACAGTTCAGAGGCAAGCGTGTAAATAACATGTGATGTTTCAAATAAGCTCAAGAATGCTTCTAATATTCAAATTGATTTCAATACAGTTGATACAGATGTTCCGTTAGAATTTCGTTCCCAATTAATTAATCTATTGACAGCATATTCATCTTTGTTTACTACTTAGTGATTTCTAGATCCCATATTACAACAAGACTAGTTGAATACTAAGTGGTCAACTTAACATTTAAAGTACCTAGCATAGTAAGAGTTTTCTTATAACCTGTAACGTTATAGGAAAAACAAAGTAACATGTTGAACAACCCTACTTTAAAAAATATTTTGATAAAGGCTCGAAATGATTATCTTGATGGTGTTGTGCATGTAACCGGATGGAGGTTACATGTGGAGGTGACCGGATAGAGGTTGCCTGTTGTGTATGTAACCGGATGGAGGTTACATGTGAAAGTGACCGGATAGAGGTTGCCTGTTGTGTATGTAACCGGATGGAGGTTACGTGTTGATGACCGGATGGAGGTCGATTGGTTTGATGCTTATAACCGGATGGAGGTTATAAGTGTGATGATGAAGACCGGATGGAGGTCGATTGTTTTGATGCTTATGGCCGGATGGAGGCTATAAGTGTGATGATGAAGACCGGATGGAGGTCGATTGTTTTGATGCTTATGGCCGGATGGAGGCTATAAGTGTGATGATGAAGACCGGATAGAGGTCAGAGTATGAGCACTGCAATATTTTAATGAGTTTCCTATTATTTGAATGAGTATGGGTGTTGTTCGACATGTCAGCTTTGGGAGAAAGAGTTTGTTTTGATTTTATTAGAACCGGTAATGATTTTGACCAGAATACCTTTTATTCCCTACCCACTTGGGCCAGGAATGGCCGAACGACTGGTATTGGGCAGACTTCTGTAAGGTCAACTGTAGACTTTAGTTCGATGGAATTGTTTTAGAAATTCTAGTTCACGTTTTACCCGACAATTATTTGCGATTAGTTTTGGTGCATAATGTCATCAAATGAGATACGATTTGAGAAAATACGGTCAATTGCGACATGTGACGCAATTGCTGACTGTAAATTTGACTTTCACACGATAGACACTGACAAAACGAGATCGGGTGATGATGAAGGGGTCAGACCTTAAGTGAGAGGTAAAAGATGCAAATGTAGTATGCAAGTGGCTCAGATTGCGACCTCACCCAAGCTCACTGCTTGACGTTTCCGAGTTTTCCGACAAACGATGATAGATGGCGTTATTCTAAATTGTCAACTCTAAATATTGTGCCTCGGTGTTGAAACTGCGACACGGCCATCTTGACATTTCACACGTCCTCGTGTGAGGTATCTGCAACAAGAAGTCACGGAAAGTAAATCGTCCCTTACTCGGCCTCCCTGACCAAGACGTCGGAGTATTAACACACACACACAATTCAAAACAAAATTTTGTTCTGATCCATAATCTCATCAAATCTCATAAAGATATCTCAACATTGAAATCAACATTCTTCAAGAATCATCAACTTTCGACCAAATCTAGTATCCGATCAAATCCAGTATGCAATGCCCTGCTCGGTACCCAGCTTCGTCACATACAACACACACAGCTTCCAACAGGCAACCATGGGACCTCCATTCGGTACCCAACCTCAACACATCTCATTGCCTCCATCCGGCAACCATGGGACCTCCATCCGGTACCCAACATCAACTCAACTCAACACATTGCCTTTATTTAGCACCTTTAGCTACATTGGCATGCTGGACGTTGGTCACAGCCCTCACGTAAACACTTACACGCGTGCAGCAACGAACAGCATTGCAATGTATGCAATCTGAGCCACTTGCATACTACATTTGCATCTTTTACCTCTCACTTAAGGTCTGACCCCTTCATCATCACCCGATCTCGTTTTGTCAGTGTCTATCGTGTGAAAGTCAAATTTACAGTCAGCAATTGCGTCACATGTCGCAATTGACCGTATTTTCTCAAATCGTATCTCATTTGATGACATTATGCACCAAAACTAATCGCAAATAATTGTCGGGTAAAACGTGAACTAGAATTTCTAAAACAATTCCATCGAACTAAAGTCTACAGTTGACCTTACAGAAGTCTGCCCAATACCAGTCGTTCGGCCATTCCTGGCCCAAGTGGGTAGGGAATAAAAGGTATTCTGGTCAAAATCATTACCGGTTCTAATAAAATCAAAACAAACTCTTTCTCCCAAAGCTGACATGTCGAACAACACCCATACTCATTCAAATAATAGGAAACTCATTAAAATATTGCAGTGCTCATACTCTGACCTCTATCCGGTCTTCATCATCACACTTATAGCCTCCATCCGGCCATAAGCATCAAAACAATCGACCTCCATCCGGTCTTCATCATCACACTTATAGCCTCCATCCGGCCATAAGCATCAAAACAATCGACCTCCATCCGGTCTTCATCATCACACTTATAACCTCCATCCGGTTATAAGCATCAAACCAATCGACCTCCATCCGGTCATCAACACGTAACCTCCATCCGGTTACATACACAACAGGCAACCTCTATCCGGTCACTTTCACATGTAACCTCCATCCGGTTACATACACAACAGGCAACCTCTATCCGGTCACCTCCACATGTAACCTCCATCCGGTTACATGCACAACACCATCAAGATAATCATTTCGAGCCTTTATCAAAATATTTTTTAAAGTAGGGTTGTTCAACATGTTACTTTGTTTTTCCTATAACGTTACAGGTTATAAGAAAACTCTTACTATGCTAGGTACTTTAAATGTTAAGTTGACCACTTAGTATTCAACTAGTCTTGTTGTAATATGGGATCTAGAAATCACTAAGTAGTAAACAAAGATGAATATGCTGTCAATAGATTAATTAATTGGGAACGAAATTCTAACGGAACATCTGTATCAACTGTATTGAAATCAATTTGAATATTAGAAGCATTCTTGAGCTTATTTGAAACATCACATGTTATTTACACGCTTGCCTCTGAACTGTGACGAAACATTTTTGATCAGAGAGCATTCGGCACCAGAATCATAGTAAAATGGATACGACTCACCAGATATTCATCAGCACACTGCTGGGATTGCTCACATAGCAAACTTCAACACGTCGCTCGCTATTTGCCTCTGCTGCAGGCTGCAGGCACTGCTTGGTCAGCCTGCCGCGCCGCCGCGCTGCCAACCACGCGCCGCCAAGCCGCGTCCCGCCGCCGCGCCGCCGGCGCCGCTGCCGAAGTAAATTCTCAGCGCACAGTGACATCGCGCCATTCTTCGTATTTTCTTCAGCTCGAGTGAATCCCGGTTCTGATGTCACATCAGGGTCTTCGCGATCGTCATCACCATACGGGGCACTCCAGACTATAAACAGCTCCTTAAAATCGCTCCATTTCATCCCAGGACAAGATATGGACGACCGCCATGACGAAACTTCTCCCATGAGTCTCGTGGAATTCGCTGCTTCCCCTGTAGGCACGCCACAGCGCCGGTTTCTCGGCGCTGCTGTCTTCACAGCACCCCGGCGGTCCATCCCCAGTAATCCCCACCAAGTGAGACCAACGGTTACCCGGAGGAGGCCCAGCGGAGGACGACCAGCGACGGAGGTGCCGACTTACGACGCACCTACAGTGAATGTGTGACTCCCGTCCGTCCCGTTTCTCCCATGAGTGCGCGGTTCAAAGCAATCATCAACGATGCACCTTGACTATTCAGATCGATAACACACATGTCGGCTGTTGCCAACCAAGCCCGCGGGACAATATTCCGTTTTTCAGGTTCAAAATGCGGTAGGCGAATATCCGTACCCGCAA